>JAHWFP010199993.1:0-15215 GCA_023313725.1 Lithobius niger
GTGGAATCCAGTTCTAAGTCCATGCGTTCCGGAAAGTATTCTGCCTCAAGGAAGGTCTTATATCTCTTTCTAGGGGGGGCTCCCTTCCCCATTGCCGTGAAGAACATTTTGGCAAACTTCGGATCATGCGGAGGCAAAGGCTTGGATACGGAGATAGGCTGGCCGTCCTTCCTTGTGAGGGACTCGTTGTTCAGTAGCTGTCTGAAAGCGACCGCCGACTGTGGCAAGTGCACTGGGGCTGCCTTGGCGCTGCCCGCATTCGCCAGTGTTTCCATTGGTGGGTCCTCCGGGTTGACCTCCGCTGGCACGGCCTGTTTGCAGAATGGAGTCTCCTTTAAATACTTTATAGTAAATCCTGCGAAGGCTTTCCAACTGATTAACCCCGGTCCTTCTTCGAAAGGGTCATCGTGGTCAGTCGATTCTGTCTGTGCCGGTCTCCTCTCTGCTTCCTCCCTCCAATGCCGTTCTTGCCACTGTTGTTCATCTCTAAAACTTCTAACTTCTCCAAAAATGTCGTACTCGTTAAATTGTACCTTCCTGTTCTTGGCATGCGATTCTAGCTGCTGTTCATAACTTCTCTTCCTGTCTTGATACTGCGCGTGGTCCTCGTAATGTTCCTCGAAATGGCCGCCGTACGATTCGTCGCCGTAATCGCCCACTTCGCCTTGATCGTTTGGGAATTCATCGTCATTAAATTCTCTACCGTGGCGAACCTCTTGATGAACGTCCTCTCCGTCGCCAGAATGATCATAGTACGGAGTTACAACTCTCACTGGTGAACCCTGTAGTCCTTTAATCATTTTTCCAAACCGCAACGGCGATTCGCCTCTAGGTTGCGGATTCCGGAAAACCGGCGGACTGTCCTTCGCTTCGCCTTCCACCTGTCTGTAGGTAGCTTCTACTTTTGAACTGTGGACCGCCGGCGAACTACGCGCCGGTGGATCCGGGCCCGCGCTGCGGCGGATCGCCGGCGAACGTCCCGCCTGCACGTCCGCCACCATCTGGCTTAGCGAACGTCGGTCCTGATCGCCGCTGTTCGCCTTTCCTGCCCTCCCGCTTACCCCTTTCTTGGGTGCGGGTAGGGCGATCTTGCCAGTGTGCGACACACTGCCCTGTCCGCTTACTCTTTTCTCGGGGGCGGACTGGGATGGCATTAGTTTCGAGTGCTTCCCCGCACCTTTTCCTTTGACTGACACCTCCACTTTCTCACTATTCTTACTTGGAATGGCGTCGGTCTTGTTCCTTTCCTTCTGTGTGTGCGATGATCTTTTTCCCTCGTCCGCCTTGCTTGGGTTTTGGCGCCTTTTCACGGACCGCCGGCGAACCCTTTGTCTTTTGGGCGCCCACCTAAACCCTCTGCTGGTGCTCTAATCAATGAAAGATCGTTGTTAAGCGTCACTACGTTCTCTTTATTCGGCACTACACTATCCTTTAATGATGGATTACTGTTTATTAAACTGTTTACGCTGGCAATCAGGCCTGAAATTTGACTTTGAAACGACTGCTGCATCTCACCTAACTTTGCGTCAACGTGTTCGATTACCCTCGAACTCACATTGTTTTCCATCTTGTCGGAACGTGATTCCACCACGTTGATGGCCGTTTCCCTGGCCGCAGTCAACACTGAACTCGGTGATCTCTCCGGATATAATGATTTTTCGTTTGGTTCGAAGCCCTCAAAGTCCGGAGTCGAACTCGATTCCACGCTGGCAAGTTCTTGAAGGAAAATTGGAGCGTCCGGGTCCTTGCTCATACCTGCCAAACGTTCGTCAATGCTTGTCTTCGATTTTTCAGCCTTCCTTTTCAACTGGGCCTTCTTTTGGTCAGAATGTTTCCAGATGTATAGAATCTTTTTCACTGTTTCGGTGTACAGAATCTTTTTCACTGTTTCTGTTTCCTTGTGAGCGCTAAGAAAAAAAAATAAAGTCCCCTAGTTTTCGATTTTTGGTGCCGGTTCGCCTAACCAATTTTTACAGTTGGCGTCCACAAAGGACGACAAAGTGAAGGGCTGAGGGGACAGGTGACCGTCCAGGGGGGGGGGGGGGGGGCCCGACGAAGCAGTTGGATTGGCTGGTAAAACACATATTGCAGGGACAGGCGAGAAAGTGCCCTGGTGATTCAGTCGGAGCCAGATGTAGAATCGGTGAAGACAAAGCTGATATCATTGCGTCTGGTTTCCGCAAAGACGGGACCCCTGTCCGGAGCGCAGGGGGCACCAGTGGAGAATGCAGGCGCTCTAGGTAACGGCCGAAATGGTTGGAGACAGATGAACATGAGGACAATTGTCAGTCAGAAGGGAAAACTTCATGATAAAAGAGGATATGGTGTGCGACAGGGTGGGCCTGGAGAACACAGATCGAGTCAAGTGATGAAGTGGAGCCGGTTGTTAAAGCCATGGCGGAGTTTACTATAGACGAAGAGTCCCTGTCCTGCAAGATGAGGCCAGAGGACAAAATGTCAGGAGACAAGGTGAGTCAACGCAGCAGGCTGGGGCTATGTGTGATCGTCGGTCTGAGCTACCGCAGTCGCAATGGATATAACGAAGTGGGCATGACACATATGGCTAGCAATGGAGACTGAGGGGACAGCAGTTAAGGCCGTCATCAAGCGAAGGTGGAGCAACGTGGATCTCTAACACATGCAAGTGCGAGATAAACGCAGTAAGACTACAAGATGTGAAGTCGCAGTTGAGGCCGAGGAAAGAGGTGGGGGCCCATCGGGGACTGAAGCAAAAATGGGCAAACAAGTTAACATTGTGTATGGTCTAAATAGACAGGCTTGGTGGGACCCAGAGTGGCACAACTGATGAGGATGAGTCCAGCACTTCCTATGATGCTGGATGGAAGCAGTATTGGAGCCCTGGCAATGGAGAGGGAGGCTATGGCGGTCCTCCCCCATTTCGAACCTAGAGGGTCAAATTGCCGGCAAGGCCAGAAAGAAGAGCTGGACATTAAAAAGTGTCCTCGTTGTGAAAATAAGTGGAAATTTTCTACAAGATTCCAGTAATTATGACTCAAATTGAGAAGAGGGGTTGGTTGTACTCCTTGTAGTAAAAGATGTAGTTCTTCTGCAGCTTCCCGAAGAAATAATGCTAAGTAGTGAAGAAGAGCCGTCTGGCTATAGCAGCAATGGCCCTTGAGTGGCATGGTATGATACTGCGGTCCCCTCGAGTGTCCCTAACAGGCCGATGGGCCTAGAGGACCATGAACCAAGGCCCTAGGGGGCCGTGGATCGAGGCCCGAGGGGACCATGGACCGAGGCCCGAGGGGACTGTGGACCACAGCTTGAGCAAACGTTGAGTCGTGGACCTAATGGATGATCCAAGAATTAACAGCTAAGCTCTTGTCAACAGGAGACAAGAGACAGGAGCCGCCGACGAATGTAAAAGTTGCTTGTAAGTTGCTGCGGTCTCCTTTGATTGTCCCTAGCAGACCCGAGGTCTGGGCAACCGTAGACTGAGGCGCGAGGGGACCGCGGGCCGAGGCTGAAGAAGCATTGATCTGTGGACACAACGGAGGCTCTGCCGAAAGAAGGGATAACAGCTTGACAATGACCGAAGGCGGGAGTTTAGAGACTGCGAGCGGTAGATATCATTGCGGTCGCGTGTTGCAGCTAATGACTGAAGGACGGCTACAGGTGACCGGAGCCAGGCACAGGAGTTGCTGGTCAAAGTAACTCTTCAGAACCCGAAATTGTGGCTCGAGCGGCCGGGTTTGTTATAGCTAGTGTCTGCAAAGGATACGACAGGAGACAGGGACAGGAGACTGGAGTCATGGAGATGTAATCATGAATGACAAAGTTTGGCATTATAACTCTTGAAAGGAGTAAACGGGTCAAAGGTTCGTCTGTAAACAGACGTCGACCGACCGGTGGCATACTGAATGCTCAGTATTGAAATTACGGTTCCCTCCGGTGCCCCGACGGGTCCATGGGTTTGGGGGACCGTAGACAAAGGTCGAGGGCACCGTGGTCAGGGATTCTTGTCTCCGAAAAAGGTGGAGCGACAGCAGTCCGCAGAAAATGAAAGGACAGAGAAGTACTGGTCATCAGAGCGAAATGACAGATAGCCAATGCTGGAAACAAGCAGCATTTTCAAAGGTAGGTGGACAGCGGATCACAATCCACAAAAAGGGCACCCCTGGCCAGAGTGCCGGCCCCGACCCTGGTGCCCTAGGTGCATGGTGCACAGCTATAGCAGCATGTGGATAACCAGTCACTCGGACGCTTGTGTTCTGGTGCACGGGCGCTGACGAATATTTGCAGCAGCAGGTGGCGGCTAGTGGCAGGTGAATGCTTGGTCGCTCGGACGCTGGTGCCAAGGTGCACGGGCGCTGATGCACGGTTGCAGTAGTTGGTGGATGCTTGGCCGTTCGGACGCTCGTGCTATGGTGCACGGATGCAGCGAGACAAAACTCTGTCCACCCGTGGGACAGGGGACAGGTGGGACAGGAGGGACAGTAGTCGACCGGCAAGACAGCAGAAAAGAAAATTTGGTGGTTGGATGTCTGTGTATATCACGGTCGCCGAGCTCCGACTTCCAGGTCTCAAACCTCGGGAGCAGGTTTCCAATTGAGTCCCGGTAGCCCGTAGCACCTGGTGGATGCCTGGTCGCCTTTGCTGCAGTGCACGGACAGAAGAGCACTCGGACGGGTCCAAGGCAGCATAACCGAAAATTCGGGTCAAGGGAGACTGGACCAAGAACCAGAGAACAGTCCTCTTCAGGGACTGGTATAACGACCCCAATCGGAGCGCCAGCTTGTATAGATTGTAGTGTATTTCCAATGTTGGGAGAGGTGAAAGCACAACCAGATGAAGCCAGCTCGACTCGAGCACTTTATATAACGGCCTGCGCGCATGCGCAGAAGGGAGCTACGAGCACGGCAGAGAAGCCAACTTTCATCGCTAGGAATTGAGCCTTCAAAGGAAGGATACTGCTCATAAGGAAAATCCAGTAATGCATGTTTTCGATGGCAGTAAAAACATAAATTTAACTAAATTGACTAAGCTATTTAATTTTAGCAGCTCATGACGAAGTGAAATATACAAATAGTTCATTACAGAGGACTTGGTGAATATTATTATCAAAATGTCATTTGTGCAGAGAATGACATTCAAATATTTGTTTCATAATATAAACTGTCTGAGATGCCTCTGCCCTTTCTTTTTACTGCTCAAACCCCTTAATTTCTATTTCCACCGTTACTCATTGGCAATAGCTACTTAGGTGTCTGGCTTTTTGTCAAATAATCTAAGGTAGTGTGCATGCTACTCTACACTGTTGCCAAAATCAGCCAGTGCATTGTTAAAGTTTGTCTCTTGTTAACTTTCAAGTTATCTGAGGCCCTCTCCTACTAACGACAGAGGAAATGTAACCGACTTTTAGTCCTTAAGCGTTATGCGCAGCCGCTAATCAAGATGTGACGGACTATAACCTTGGACCCGTTAAGGGGTATGTAACTCTGCTTGGTCGTGGCTACTAGGGAGGTAAGAGGAGGAACCCTCTATTAATCCGAGTGTTTAGCCCTAACGCTTTTGCAAATAGATCCTGCGGACTGGAGTCGTTATGGGAGATGAGGCCCCGTTAGTTTCAGTAATAAGTGACTATTATTGTGATACATTGTGCCCCTAAACTGGCTGAATTGGATTCTCCAACACTTTGTTTTCGTTCCAACCATATATGCGGTGCTGCAATAAAACACATACTTCCCCCATAATTTTACCGATTAGGCTTGACTTCCTCACTGTGGCATAACACTAACACGGTAGATCCACGCCTCTAACGTTTTATCGGGGAACCACTGCGACTAGGTTAGGTCAGGTTAAGAGGCCCGTGTGATACGTAACCACGCGCTGCAATGTGAATCCCCACATAAACTACATATGCTAAATTTGCATTTTTGTTTATTCGACATAATGCACTAATTTGTAAGCTACCATGTAGAAATGTTCCTTTTATTCTTAACTTTGCCAGTAATACAGGAAGTGTTCTGAAAGTGCTAGTGACTGAAAATGACCGTACCTTCTTGAAATATCCCCCGTGTAATCGCATGTGGCCGTTGAGGGCAGGAACATTTTTAAACTTGCGGTGGCAAAGAGGACATTCTACTGGCTTTGGTTCTTGACTGAAATAGAAAAACATAATTACAATTGATCCGGCTTTCCAAATTATATTAGGCATTTTGCTGGTGGTAGTTTAACAAGCAAGAAACCGGACTGGTTTCAGCAAGCTAACAAACAAAAACTACTGCTTGTTTCGGGCTCCATTCTACTGAATGTTAAGCACCCATTTTTGTCTTATTAATCAAGTGATCAACTGCCATTAATTGGCCTAAATATGGATGCCCAACATTCAGTAGAATGAAGCCTGGAACAAGGAGTAGTTTCTGGTTTCGTGCTGTTAAATTACCCCAAGCAAGGTGCCTTTGCTCTCATCCACGGAGTGAGTATTCTCTACTGACAAGCCCAAACAAGCGAGATAAACAGTCTACCTAGAGATCTCTGTGAGGAAGAACAGCTTGATTTCAAGTAATCAACTACCATAAACATCAAAATTCCAGGTTCCCCCTGGTTAATTTTTGTTTCTATTGCCTATTGAAAAAATACATTACCCAATTTATTAGCATTCTCCTTCTCCAATGCTGTTTCGTCTAGAGATAAAATGAGTTCTTCCGGTCCGCTAGCTACTGCGCAGCCTCCATCATATATAAGTCGAGGCGGAGCAGCAGAGCTCACCTTTTCGACACCTCTATCCTGCCCAAATGGCAACGAGAGAGGAGGAGGGCGGGAAGCCGGGTAATGTATTTTTTCAATAGGCAAAAGAAACAAAAATTAACCAGGGGAACCTGGAATTTTGATGTTTCTACTTGCCGTAAAAAAATCCATTACCCAATTTATTAGCATTCCCATAGACTTCGTCACGGCAGCGGGCGCCATTTGACCGGAGTCCCCTAAGCTAGCGACCGGCCCCTGTAACACGAAGTGGATTACAGCGTGTCCAAGGGGTAAAGTACGCGGAGGCTGCAACAAAGGGCCCACGTGGTACAAGCCGTCGGCACAATAGGAAACATCCCGGAAGTAATGGGAAGTGGAGACGGTAGGATAGTGCCTGGAACCAATCATCAGAACCGAAGTGAGCCCAGTCTAGCTATTGAACGGGAGAATGGTCGAGTACGGTCCCGTCTGATAGGATGGGATGCTCTTAGATAAAAACGGACGGCTCGCACCGGACAAAGAATTCTGTCGCGATCATCCCTAAGATACTGGATAGAGATGGTATTACGAAAGGATGCGGTCGTTCAGCAGGTTTCAGGGTCTTTGCTCTGAAGGAGGAGCCGGGCGTGAGGGTAACGCCTCGAAAATCCGGCAGGGGAAAACAATCATGTTCCTTGGCGGATAGGGCTTGTAATCCGCTGCAGCGGAGGCAAGCAGCCAGAGCTACCAGGAATACAAGTCTTCTTAGTGAGGTGGCTGAGGCGTGCGGAGGCTAAGGTTTAGAAGGAAGAGTCATCAGGGCTGCTAGGACGAGGGAAAGGCCCCAGTCGGGAAACGTCTTGGTGACACATGGGCGATCCAGTTCGAACGAGTGGATTAGGGAAGAGATCTTATAGTCGGTGAGGAGAGCGGTGTATCCGGCGGCTTGAAAGACGGCATTTAATGCTGACCTAGAGACCAGGATGGAGGATCCCCGTAAACCTTCGTTAAAGAAGGAGGTCAGGAAACGGAGGAGATCGTGTAAGGGTGGATCGATTGGATAGACCTGGTAAGCAATACCTCAATGAAACCACCGTTTTCAGTGGTTGTCATAAACCTTTTTTTTTGGTGGAGGACCGCACGGTCCTGGAGGCAAAGCGAAAGGCCTCGTCTTCAAGAGTGCCTGGTGAGCGGAGGAGATGGATGACAGCCACCCGTAAAGTTGGTAGCGAAGGTAGATTCGGACGGTAGAAACATCCCTGGTCCCGAAAGAGGAGGACCCAGAAGAGGGCGGTCTTTCCGGAGGACTGGAGGAAGGACGTGGTGAACCCGGATAGGGCGGAGAGGATCCTTATGGGAGGAACGGACGAGGCCGCTGTATGAGGCCCTTGCAGAGGAGCGGAGTTCGGGAGGCAGTAAATGCAGAAGCGGAGGACGTCGACCTACCGTCGAATAGTAGTGTATAGTACAGAAACGTGGGGAGTGCCCAGCAGGAGCACCCGCGGTGATTGACCTAGGAGGGAAGAACCGAAAGAGGCTGTGCAGGAGGATGCACGGATGGTGGTGGTGCGGAGGGGTATCAAGCCCTCAATTGTAGAGGTCTAGGAAACACTGCTGGAAGCGGTGGGAGGTGAAGGTCGACGGTAGGTATAGTGAAACGGCCAGAGAACAAGGAGGATGGGCCGCTAGTAGTATAGTAGGCAGTTGTGCAGAGGTCGCCGTACAGAGTGTTGGCTGCAATGCGGACGTTCGCCCTGGATAGCTTGTCGGGAGGAATGATCATGCATGACGTTTCGCCAGCCGAATGGCGGGGATTGGATGAGGATGTTGGAGGTCTAAGATGATGAGGATCGTGGTATTGCAGGCCCAGAGGGAGCAAGTCATAGCCCCCCCCCTCGTCCTGAGCAGGGGATCGAGGGGCAAGATGATGCAGAAGGTGGAGGACGGCGGCGGAGGGTAGCAGTGGAAACCAGGTTGCGACCAGTCCAATTTGGAGGAAGAGGATGGCTTGTAAAGAAAACAATCGGGGACGATCCCCTCGATTGTCTGCAGCAGTTCCGGAAGGATCAGGTTTTCCTTGGAACGGTAGGGTAGGTTGATACGAGAGGAATGGTTTGGTGAGCAACAGGAATCAGAGTCCTTGTCCTCAGGAGGAACTTGAGGAGGCAACTGAGCGGACAGGATGGGACGAGGTGGATCGTCCAGGGCGGCAGAAGGACCAGCATCCTTAAGGGAAAGCTTGTGTCGCCTAAGGATGGAGGCAAGCCAGACTGTCGTATAATCAAAAACTGGAGCCTTTCGTTTAAAGGTTTGGAGTCAGGAGTCCATGAGGGAATGTACTGAGGACGGAGTGAGTGGTCCACTGGTCCGCTGAGTGGTGGAATGTCTAGTTACCGAAGGATGGGATGAACGCGAGGACAAATCCAGAGGAGTAAGTACGGTCCTGCAGAGGATGCTAACTCGGTAGCAACCTTTCGAGTTTTAAGTCGAAGCTTTTAAGCAAGTATATCGTTCCTTGGCACGAGAGAGTCTGTTGGCAGGAGAACGTGGGTTTCGTATTGGAGAAGGTTGACTGCAAGGGATCGGGGACGCAGGTGCAGTGTCCCTAGGTATCAGGACGGCTCAGAAAGAAGAGGATAGTGCGGTGGACACGGCTGAAACAGTATCTGCAACCAGTGGGACCGGAGGGGATGCGGAATGACGAGTGCAGGATGAGGAGCCATTCCCTGGCGTCCCTTTAGCACGAGGCAGAACGACGGCGTTACCGAGGATGGGGTTGGACGCAGTGCATGGCGTGAAGTTGGGAACAAGGCGGACAGCCTGGCTCTAAGGGAAGAAGAAAATAGATAACCTAATGTGGTGGGCAGCGTCCTATCCTGCTTCCGCTCTACAGACAAAGGTCTAGTAAGGGGAAGGAAGGGTGTTGAGAATCATGACGTTGTTGTGCTGAATGGGAGCAAGTGCCCCCCCCCTCCCCCGAGTAGGGGAGTGAGGGGGAACGAGAGTAGTGTGAAAAGTGTCCTGCGAGGAACGCATCCAAGAGCCCAGGAGTAGGGCTTGGGGAATTGTAGACCGATTCGTGCAGGCCAATGCTAGAGAGCGTATGTCCTTTTCCCGGAGGTATAAATGTGGGCAGAACTGGTAGAGGGGCAGTAGGATGCGGAGGACTGGGATGGGACATGGAGATAAATAGGATGGAGATCTCCGTCCGCAGGAGAGTTGGAGGATCGTCGTTGCGTAGGAATCGAAGCTTTGGCGGATGAAAGGTAGGTGAAGGCCGGCCGATGATCCAAGAGGAACAGCGAAGGCTGGTGATGGCAAGGACAGAGGCGAATGGCGGAGCGTGCGTCCGAGGATCGAAGGACTAGCTGATGAAGAGGATGAATGACAAGAGGATATTAACGCCCGGAAGATGGCAGACGGCGGATTGAGTGGTTGTTGAACAGCAGAGGATCGGTGAATAGGGATGCGTCTGGGCCGACGCTGTGTCCCCGTGGCAGGAGGAATTATTAGTTATGGAGATTTAATTTCAACTTTAGTTTAGAAAAAACCCATTTTCAGGTTGTATGGGACCTTAGTTAGGACTCTGTTACAATATATAAGCATATTTCTACTTGCCATGAAAAAATCCATTACCAAATTTATTAGCAGTCTCCTTCTCCAATGCTGTTTCTTCTAGAGATAAAACGAGTTCTTCCGGTCCGCTAGCTACTGCGCAGCTCCACTGCGCAGCCTCCATCGTATATAAGTCGAGGCAGAGCAGCAGAGCTCACCTATTCTTTTCTAGCCGCCACGCTGTTCACTTCGTTGGGACGCTGTGACCTCCGCTTCTAGCACTAGCATCCGCAACGTCCGCCTCCGCTTCGTGATGCCGCGAGCAAAGGGGGCGCAAGGGATATCCTGCCTCACCGGTCCTGGCTGCTTGCCTGGACTCTCCGCCTCCGCACGCCGTCATCCCTCGGAACGACCGTTCCTTGTTTTTGGCCGACGACCTTGCGTCTGCGTTGCGTATGGGCAGTGGGTGGCTCTGTTCAGCCCAGCGCCGATCCACGTCCTCAGTCCCCCTATCCGGGGGCTGCCTCCGCGCAGCATTCCTTGGGATGGGCTGCCTCATTACCTTCTGTCGACTTTCACCTCTCCTCCCTACAGCATTGAATGCTGTTTTCATTGGACGGGATACTATATCCCTTCGTGCTATTTCCGTCTGCGCATCCTATTCCACAGCCTTATTTTTGGATTTTTCTACCTCCACATCAGCCCTCCACCCTCCGCCTCAGCTCGCTGCCATCCCTTAGCCTCTTGGCCTCTGCCTACGGCGGTTCACGACTTCATTGCGTCTGGGTGATGGGCGGATCAGTTCGGTTTACCGACATGCCTCGTCTTCGATCCTCTTCGCCACTGCGCACTGCCTCTGCGCAGCCCTCTTGGGGTGAACCCTTTCACTGCCTGCCTTCGGCTTTCACCTAAGAAATTTCTCATCCACGGCTCCCCGCTGCGCATTGCTTCTGCGCAGCCCTGAAGGGACCACTTGACCAGGTTTTCATATCCTCTTTGGCCTGACGAAGGGGTCTCTTGATCAATGCGGGAGATGGAAGGCAAGAGTTTGCGTGCCATCATGCCACCCATCCCCACATGTTTGACGAACTAATCTGTTCAGCGAGAGCAGGGACGGTGGGTGGGTTGACACTAAAGGTAAGTATGTCAGGATAAGTAAAAACGAATTTTATTTTTAAAATAACGTTTTCACTACTATCCGAAAATACTTCGCTTTAGTTACTAGCTGACTGAGTCCAAAAGAAGGTGGGTTGAGCTAAACCAGACCTAAAATGCACAGATGATACCGTAACATTTAACAATTCTTATTCATGAAACTTAGGTACCCACCTGAAGCAAATAGGCAACATCTTGCCACAGCAGCTGGGCTCACTGCGTTGCCAGCCATAATGTGTTCTTTCATTTCTGCACCGCCTATAGCCCCACTGACATCTCTTAGGTAGAGGCTAATGAAAGTGTTCTTATTGCACCATGCGCACTTGCGCAGGCGGTCACAATTTCGTCTAAACGCACACCAGCTGCAAATACCCAAGGCGAAGCCAACGCTCTCAAATCTGGCGCTCGCACCTCTGGGGGGAGATCCAAAATAATGATTGAGGACGTGTAACGGAGGAAGCTACGACGGCTGAGGTGCTTGTAATATCGCCGACATCTGGTGAACTCGATCTTGCTTATTATCACTTTTGGGTGACTGTACTTTTACGGAAAATAGCACAACAGCTACAGTCCCGGCATGGGGAATGGAGCTTCGATGTCCTAATTAATAGGCCTGCCCAGCAATAAAAAGCGGGTAACGCTGCCACCAAGGTGGGAAAAAGAGCTAAGCTACGTTAAATGCAGAGAATTGTCTAAATATTAACTCCTAGCAATTATCTGACTAGCAAACAAACTGGCGTCTAAAACTCCTGGCTTTATTTCATACAGTCAATTTTAATGATTACACTTTACAATTTTGTTTACTATATACAACAGTTTAGCTTTGAATTAAAAGCATGTTCTTGAATTAACAGTAATTCGATCAACAGAACTAAACAAAGTTCACATTAAAATTTTAAATAGAAACAGTAATTTGTCGGGTTTTACACAAAAGAGCCCTCTACATCGTAAGGTGCTTGCTTACAAATATAGACCTTACAGTTATGTTTCAAATGGTACTCCCAAAAGGTCAAAACCGTCCCACCGGAAGTCACATTAGAATTGGGTTGTGCACACCATGAAGTACTATAATTCTGCAAAACTAATTGACCCAATGGCCTTTGTTTACGTTAAGTTTAGGTTAACGAAAACAGTAATAAAATAAGTGGTTTTTAGGAAGGGACCGTGAACCCTTACGTTATGGTAGGTAAAGTCCTAAATGCCGATGGCTTAACTCACCATAATTTACTTTCAAAGACTAGAGATTTAATTTAAGCTTAAACTATAAATTTGAAATAATAGTCCAAAAAATAAACTTTTAAGCTAAACTAAGTTACATACGAACCACCTTTGCCCAGCATGGCAACAATCAAACGTGACATCTCCACTCCAGACCAGCATAGCTAGCTACCTCTAGCTTTGAGACTTCTCAGCTGTGCTAAGGAGTGTGGACTGCTTGGCCTTTTCATGCTAGCAGGTCGGCTCCAACTCTTCCCAGCACGGACGCGTTGGAGAGCTAGGCACCTGTGATTGGCTGGAGGCCTGGAGAACAAAGTGTGAGGAGCCAGCCTCTTAATTGACAGATCGCTTGGAAACTTTTGAAGGATACAAGGCTTGTAAAGAAGGTGCAATTCGAGTTTTACTCGATTAAAAACGTGAAAAAGCCTTTATGAACTGTAATTAATTGTGGGCATGCTCAGTTGTACTTGGGCAGTTTAATAGAAGGATAAGCTAGTTTTTGGTCATTGGGAAGGTATCTACAGTCGGAATTGCGTTGGAGACTTGCATTTTTACAAGATACATTTTGGGTCCGGTAAAATATGCGAAGAATAAAGGTAGAGCTTCGGTAGGGTTCATGGCAAGAAATTAAGTTTACAAAGGTGTAATTGTGCACAAAAATAAAAGAGTAAATGTACCAGCTTAGTATCAAATAATGCTATAACACATTTAGGTTAGTTTTAAGTTGTTTGCAGTAGCAGACAAGCGAAATTGTTGGTTGAATATTTTTCATAAATATTTATAAATGTCACCGCAAATACAAATAAAAAGAACATTTTGCCGGCCCCGAAGCCAGGCCGGTTAAAAATGGTTTCTTTTCGCCTAAAACATACTTAACCTGATAATTTTAGCATTACATTCCTCGAATGTGATGTTCCCCTGGAGGTTTCTTCCAGTGCGCAGACATTTGCTTGCATATCCCACTGGACGCTTTCGACATTCATTTTACTTTCAATATGTCAGGCGGTGACTCGAGAGGGGAGGTAGGGCGGGAATTAGGTTAAGTATGTTTTAGGCAAAAAGAAATGAAAATTTTAAATTGTTAAAATTAGTTTTTACTATCGTAAAAATACTTACCTCCAGTCTACATGCTAAATTCGTTTTAATTTTGCTTTTCCCATGCTTAACCACCCATAAATCTTGAATTTATAAATTTCAACGTCAGTTGCCCTCCTTTCTCTAGCACTAGCGCTGCAGCCGCCTGCCTCTTGGGGAAAACCCCATTCGCCTTTTGAACCTTTCTTGTTCGTTAGCGGGGAGGCAGGGTGGGTTCTACTGGAGGTAAGTATTTTTACGATAGTAAAAACTAATTTTAACAAATTAAAATTTTAATTTCTTAATCTGCAAAATACTTACCTCCAGTTTACATGCTGACTTTGTCGGATAGGAGGCGGGCAACTAACAAAAAATGTTAAGTACAAAGTAAAAATTTTCTACTATGTCTAACAACCTTAATCAGTCAACTCACCTCTGTGCCATAGTCTTGTTGGTTGTGTTTCCTCCTTCTCCCAGTTCTTCGTTTTCGGCGTTATGGTTTTTTCTGACCTTGCCGAAACTATGCGATATGGCTTTTCACTGGTGTGCACTTCCCTCTCGTGTCTGTATTACTCTAGTGCGCAGTGCCAACATCGCTTACCACCTGTGTTCGTCTCTCACTGGTTGGCTTATCACACTGTCGTCTGCCGGTTTTGTTTTGACCCGGCGACAACGTGTTGTTTGACGACGTTACGTCCACTCTCACCACAGGTTTCCCTCAGATAATGCTTAATGAAGGTGTTCTTGCTCCTCCACAACCCCGCTGCTACTACCTCGTCTAATGGGGTTCCGCAGCCATACGCCCATGAGGCCGACAACGCTCTAAGTTCACGTGCTTGAATCTCACTTGGGACATCGGGGTGCTCCGGGCTTAGCTCGTACGCCCTCTTGATCACCTGGCATATCCAGCTTCCAAGTTTGAAGGGGGTTACCCGTTTGTTTAAAACTTCGCCTGAAGCCGAGTCAACGTCCAGAAACAGTGGTGTGTACCCTGTTCCTTGTCGCACTTTCTGTATCGATGTTGAAGTCCTGTCGACGTAGTATCGGAGTGCCCTTATTGGACATTGTAGTTCACTGCTCCGTTCTCCAGCCTTCTTTTCACCCAACGTGAGGATCACAACAGGCTTCTGTGCAACGTACGGTCTGGAGTTCTTCGCCTGGAAGCAAGCTGAGAAGACCAGGGAGACCGAGGACCAGTCTCAGGCAAACCGAAGGAAACCATCGTCCCTAGCAAAAGCTGCCATCTCACTCTGGCGTGCTGCTGACGCCAGTGCCACTAAAAAGACCGTCTTCTGAGTTAGTAGCATTGTATTTGCACTATGGTTCATATGGTGGTCTTGTTAAACTGGACAACACGAATGGAAGATTCCACGTAGGGAACAACTTCTTTGTCCTTGGTCTTGCTTTCTCGAATGAAGAAATCAGTTGCGAGATCTTGGGGTCCCTTCCAACGGACGACTTGCCTATGCAGGTTAGTACAGAGTTCACCGCTGCATGATAGCCCTTGATGGAAGTTGGGGAAG
>JAHWFP010199994.1:0-13051 GCA_023313725.1 Lithobius niger
GAAGTTTACAGTTTTGTTGCATTTCAATCGCACATCTGCCTTTGCAACATGGCCCAGCACTAACGACTCCTGTTCAGACACGACCGTCTGCCGTTGTGCAGCCTCAGACCCTAAGCCAACAGCCTCATTCAATCTACTTACCACAGGCAGCTTTCCTTCCAACAACAGTTTCAGTTTCAAAAACTACAACGCTCCTCCTCCGCGACAGCAGTAGATGGCAGCACCTGTCCAGCACACGATGGCACGATTGGCAATTGAAGAGTGTTGCCTGCGCGAAAAACGCCGCCATCTTCCCCCGCAGCAAGGCGAAACCTTCGGCATACGCACTGCGTTATTCGGCCGCTAATTCCTCACGCAATAAGTCCATTCTATTTCCAAAGTCCATTTTACCTGCTTCTCGCACAGCTCCCACGATCAATTCCAATTTTCCAGGGTCAATCGGAGACCTTACCAGCAGGGAAGATACAGCCGGCGATGACCAAACAACCTCGGTTGCATCCACATTAGGCCTAACCAGCCCTGTTCGCTACATCATGGCCCAGAAGAGCCGCACAATTTCGGCCGACAAAACACAAGTGGGGCATACATTTCAGTGCTAAAAAATTCGAAACAACACAAGAGGAGTTTTAGATCCAGAAGCAGACTCCAACAGTGCTTTTTTTTTTTTTTGTTTGTATTTGCAAGATACACTCGATGCTGGTCAGATTACTTCCAGGTTTGATGTCCATAAAATCACACAAACTACACTTGGATTCAGAAAAATTACAAGGCCTACACCTGCGACAGGCAGGGTGAATACCCAGTGGGATCTTTTTGCACGAACACACGGGAAAAACTCCCGACTCCAACATACAACGCAGTTAATTATTGAACAATTTCGGGCAGGGAATACAAACGCCGGCGATTCCCTAACGAAAATCAAAAAGAGAGCAGACCAAAACCACACGTCTGCAGTGTTCCGTACCCGAAAACGAAGTGTCATTGTTGGGCTGGCGCTGGCTTGTTGGAGGCAACGATTGCTGCGCACCAAGTGGCAGATAGGCTAACCTCATTGCATTGCAAGTGTTGCAGGTGTAAACTTTTAAGGGGTTTAAAAAATCTGGTAGAAAAGCAAATCGAAAACGATTTTAGCACATACTAGAGGTTAGTATTTTACAGATAGTAAGAAACAGTAGCAAACGTTTTGTATAAACTCTAAAAAAAAAACTTAATAATTAGCATCTCATAATTTTCATCATGAAATACTTTTAGATCAGATAACTAGTTAATCGTGTAACCAGTAACATGTGTAAAGGCTCAATAAGTTGTTTTGTTGTTAAAAGGCTGGAACGTGCATATGTGGCGAGTCCCATGCAGTTGGTTTATTGTTTGTTGTAGGTTGTGATAAAGGCTGTGCACATTCGTCCTGACCCTGCATTACCTGCGCAAGAGTGCTGCTTAAAGGTGTCATTGTTGCCACTCCGTTTGAATGTGGATCAAGATGCATTGCTCTTTTTATACAGTTTCTTCTCTGACATAACTGCTTATGGAGTCAGTGTTGTTGAAGCAGGTATTATGTTTAAGATCACTTCATTAACTTATGCCAGTTCATTAAGTACAGTAAAATTAGTTTATACCGACTCTCAAAGGGAATAATAATTAATTCGTTATGTTTGAAATTCGTTAAGAATATGAAACACATTTTTTTATATTTTGTGTTTACTTTTCGCAGTCTCCCTTTTCCCAGATAGCCAAGAGACTGTATTTGAACGCAGATGTCATTTTCTACACTTTACTACTCTTTAACTGGAAATAAACCATCTCTCGGCATAGCAGTTCTCTCTGCAGCCATCTTGTTCTCATCCTCATCTCCAACCACTGATCTCTACTTCAGTCCCAAATGGGATCTCACAATGTCCGCTGACGGCGTGATTACTGACTCTGTGATGGTGAGCGAGCGTGTTCAGCGAGCTTAGCATTACAGCTTCTCTTCCTTCTCCCTCCCTCCTCCCCCCAGGAGGTCAAGTTTGCCGATGTTGCAGTGGTAAGACTACAATAACCAAGTTATAGAAAATCTGAATAAAACTGGAAGATTTTGTAACACTAAAAGTCCAACGCACAGTTATAAGCACAGTTTGCACGGGGGTGTTGTCCCATGTGACTTAGTCCACAAGCACCATTGCAAAAAAAAAAACGGTCTATGAACCAAGATCACGAAGCATGTTAGAAAGTACTGTCGCATGCACAGCCATTTATGAGAACACTGGTTGCATTAGGAGTTATCCCCAAGACATCTTAGTCCATAAGATTAACGGGCCAAATACACAGATTATGGTGGAAAAATTGACGACTGAATTTAACAGCTTGAATACAGTCCATAGAACAGTCCATAAACTTCCCCAACACAGATTCTTAAATCCGGGCTAAAAGGATTGGACAGTCTAGTTCAGCCTTAGAGAAACGACATTCCAACTTCCCATTGACGAAACAGGGCAGAGTCGCTAAGTGCCAGGTTTATGATACAGCAAACTTAGAAAGAGATCCTACAGGTATGTAGGTGTTCGGACACAGAAAGGGCCAGCATAGAGTGAGTACAGACTTCTACACCACAGAAGCTTCTTAGTAGACAACATCATGTGCCATTTCAAAATCCTCCCGTTCAATCTTGCCACAGCACCTCACGACTTCACAAAAATAACTCTTTGTCCGCAGTCTCCACCTCCAGAAATTCGGGCACACGCATACTTGGACGAATAGTTCTTGCGAAACCTTTCAATTCGCGTACTTCTCCTGCGACTTCGCCACTGTCTCGACCTCTTCAAGAGCTTTGGACTAGGGATAAATCTTAAAGTTCTGCGTCACGCCACTTCAAATGTTCACTTTCTTAGAAGCACAGTTCGACCACCGTAACAGCATCATACATCCGTCAAAAAAAGTTAAGATCGGATCTAGCCGTTTTTTCTTCAATGGAACATCTCACCTCACGTCAACTAGCCTCCATCATTGGAACAGTGAACTCTAATGCAAAACTGATTTCCCTGGACATTGGAATGTCAAACCAAGGCGCTGGTTCCGGAAGGAGGAATGGATGACACGGATCAGCTGGCAGGACTGGATTCCCCTGCGTAATCTCCCGGCAGAAGTGATTCACTAGTGGAGGTATCTCAAGAATCTGGTGAATGAAGTACCCTCCGCGAACCAATAGTGGGCGCTGTACTGTTCACCGATGCATCGTCAACAGGTTGGGGTGCAAACTTGGATGACAAAGTAGCTCAAGGGGCATGGACGGAGGAGGAGAGGATCCTTCACATAAACATCATGGAACTGCGTGCTGTGAGACTGGCTATCGAGAAACTGTGCCTAACCCACCAGGTGATGACATTAGGAATTATGACTACTGTCGTTGCTTATGTAAAAAGAGGACGATGGACCCACTCCAAGCTACTGACACTGGAAACATCGCAACTTTTCAAACTTTGCTCTTCTTAATTCTTGAAGATCGTCCCCCGACATATAGCGGGAAATTTGAATGGCTAGGCAGACAAACCGTCACATGGGATAGAGATACCAAACTCCGAGTGGATGCTGGACCCTTCGGCATGCAAAGCCCTGTTTGATAGGTTGGGGGGGGGGGGGGGGCCCGCCCAGAGATTTTTGCCCAACCATTTAACCACCACCCCCCGAACAATGTCTCTCCGTTCCCGGGCCTGTTTTGTTGGGCAACAGACTTCCTCCCGGGGGGGGGGTGGGTCCCCTCCGCCCCCCCCCCCCCCACCTCTTTAAGCCGTCCTGAACAAGATCAAGGATTCTCAAGGCACATTCATGCTCATAGCATCGTTATGGCCAGCAGCATCTTGGTTCGTAGCTCTTTTGGAGATGAAGAAAGAAGGCCCAATACCACTGCCAGTGACAGAACACCTACTAACATGCAGGACAAAGGAAAGATAAAGCACAAGGACCCTACTATTCTTCATCTTCAAAGATGAAAACTCTTGACGAGAAATCTAACAGCAGCAGGATTCTCCGCAGCCGGTTCATGAAGACTACTAAGGGACATTAAAATTTAACGATGATAATTTGTGAATAAGCTAACCATCATGTACTCTGAATTTTGAAAGCTCGAAAATTCAGATTTTTACAAGTAACGTTAAATTCAAAAAAAGGAAATACTCCATCGTAATTTGCGAATTTTCGATAGGCTGTAACACGGAAAAGTTTACACACAAGAGAGAGCCTGCATATGGCAGACGTACGAAGTCAGGACGCAACTAATAGCATCGTATCTCCCTGCATGAACACTGGCCACAAGATAAAATGGAGTAAAACAACAACACTTTTAACATCGAATTTTAGGAGTGATCGACACCTTAGAAGCCTAAAATCACTTGCTATCCAGCACCAGCATGGAATTAATTCTGGCAAGCCCTTAATGAACTTACAAGGCCCATCCAATCCAGGAATCTAACATCTCATTAGCCAAGAATTGGGTGATCGTCTCACGCGAAAATGGTACAAAGAAAGCACGAGCGAGTCAATAAATACAGTAGGCTACGGTGCAAACCTGCATCGTCGTCTGCTAACGAAGATAGCAAGAGCGTAACAATGATGTAAACAGAAAGAAGCACTTGTTGCGGGAGCCTGAAGAAGATAGGAGGACTGAAATTTTACATCTTTTCGTCAACAGCCTATCGAAAATTCGCAAAATACGAGACCCAAAGAACAGCATGGATCTTTCAGCCTTTCTTGAAGACCTTTTATCCCACGGATTAGCACCAACGGCCTCAAAGGCTATCGTTTGGCGATTAATTTTGTCCTGACCTACATAGGGGGGCAATGTGGTGATAAACTGCAAGATCATCTCCAGACTTATGGCAGCATTCGACAATGAAAGACCATGCACTAGGAAACTATTATCCAAGTGAAATCTTCCTCTGGTTTTGCAGAGCCTGTCCCTTTCTCCTTATGAACCACTTCAAACGGCGTCAGCTCTCCATTTAACAACAAAGACTGTCTTTGTTTTGACTTTGGCGTCAGAGGCTCGACAAAGCGAACTAGCAGACTTTACCAGAGAAGATAAGTACATAAAATATTCAAGGTATTAGACATTGGCTACTCCTACTTTCCCTGCACACTTCCATGCTAAGAATTCCAAACTGCTACGACCTCCAAACCTATTACAGTAAATGCACTAGGACCATTTGTGAACCCAGAAGAGCAGGAACGTATCAATGCCCTATTCGCACACCCTCCGTATTTATTTGGAAAGACTTTGGTCCCAGCATCGCAAGAGTCACATACCAAATGGTCGGTTTCCCCAACCCCACTGCTCCTGGATATAGATTAAAAAAAATTAGGGAAAGCCCTAGCGTAAGGCGTGCCCCCCCCCCCCCCTCAATTGTGGTAGTGGTTGTGCGACGTTATTAAAAGAGCATATGAACTCGGTCGAATAGCATAGACCTTCCACGTGAGGTGCAGGCTCACAAGTTAGGGACACTTGCGGTGGCATGGGCAAATGGATGTGGCACCACATTAGATGAGGTAGTGGCCGCATGCTCATGGAGCCACAACAATACTTTTGTGAGCCACTATTTAAGAGACGTTAGTGGGTCAAGTTGCACGAGTATTGTAAAGCAACACATTGTGTCTGTACAACGTCATGGACGTTAGACGAAAGAGAGTCGACTCGAGAAAGTCCATCTGTGAAGTCCATCTTCATCACATGGGGCACCCTAATGATAGACCTCTTTGCAACGAGGCACAATGCCAGACTTCCCCACTTCATCAGTCCAGTGCCAGATGAAAAGGCGACGGCAGTAGATGCCCTAACGTTCCCATGGGGGAACCTCTACATCTACCTGTTCCCTCCATTCAAGCTGCTCCCACAAGTCCTGGAAAAAATCTCGAAATCCAGAAGCCTCTTCCTACTGATTGCACCAAACTGGCCAGCAGCAGCTTGGTTCCCACATCAGCTAACACTCATCGTAGACACTCCAAGAAGCCTTCCTCTAAAACCAGATCTTCTGTCTCAACAGAAAGGAACCAAACTCCATACAAACCTAAACAACCTACACGGAGGCTAACTACCATCAAACTCCTCAAAAAGGCAAGCATTCATGAGGAACAAACAAGCCGAATTGCAAGCAACGCTATCAGGGACTCAACGAACCGAATCTACGACAGTCGCTGGTCAAGATGGTTTCATTGGTGTGACATAGGGAAAGTCAATCGAATCAATCCCCCTATTGCTGACCTGCTAAAGTTTAGTGGTGTGCCGATACCAAGTTTCCGGTGCCGATCCCACCGATTCATATACCATCTGTCGATTCCACCCATACGCCGATTCCAAATTTAACCATGTACTGTAGTAGTTTCTGGGCTAGTTTGGCTTATAATTTTCCTTCAACTGTTTTCCCAGATTAATTTTTGCATTGCTCCCCCCAAACCAAAATATATTCACATTTCACATGAAATACCTCCTCCACCACTCTTCCAATAAAAAAATTATACTATGGTTATAATAACGGCACTCAAAATAGATCATGATCAACACCTGCTCTTAAATTTTTGTAGGCCTTGGCTAGGTCTCGCATGCTCGCGCTTCCGATCATCACGCGAAAGAACTAAATCTGTCCAAGGACAGGTTTTGTTCTTTAACGTGATGATCAGAAGTGAGAGTACGGAAGAACATGGAAAGTGAAACAAAACAAACGAGCTACGATATTAGCTTGGTTAAATTATTTGGGCTTGTAAGTTTCATTAATTCATATTTGGTTAACTCATTCCGAACAGTTTAATTTAGAATTAGGCTTCAGTTGGAAGGATTTTTTTCGGGGAACCAAATTTGATGGAATCTGCTTGGAATCTGTGGACATTTTCTGATTCCCAGTCCGACACCGATACCCTGGAATCAGCCGATTCCAAGGTATCGGTATCGGAGTCTGCACATCACTGCTTAAGTTCCCGAACACCCTTTTCAACGAAGGACTCAAAGGCTCCACCATCCTTGTCTACCGTTCGGCCCTGAACAGTCTTCAAAGCTGCAGGAAGCTCTAGTCTCTAAGACGACTACCGGATTTCGTCCCTCATCAAGTCTTTTGAAATCAAGCGACCAGCCACAAGGCGCATCTTTCCCGATTGGGACCTTTCCATCGTCCTTAACATACTTTTGACAGAACCATACAAACCTCTCCTCAACGGCCCCATGAACATGCTGACCGTAAAACCGTTTTATAGTTACCTTGGCCGCAAGCCTCTGATGCAGCGAAATCCAAGCATTATCAGCTGACTAGGCCTACTGTATTTTCGGCCTAGATTCCACTTTTGTGTCTTAGGCCCCCAGAGCTGACTTTCGTGCCAAGACACAATGCCCAAATGAACGATCCAAGCCAATTATCATTCCGGCTCTCATGCACATCGTCGGACACGAACCCGAAAAACATCTGTGCCCTGTCGGAGCACTTCGCTATTACATCTCCAGAACCAATAACGACGAGGTAAGGAAAAGACGAAACCAACTTTTTCTCCCATTCTCAAGAAGCTTCGGCAAAACCTCCCCAGCCACAATTTTTCAATGGATCAGAGAATCAATTCTCAGTGCATATGTAGACTCGACGTCAACTGCGAGGACAAAGGCATCAGAGTGACGGCATACAAGCTTAGGGTAGTCTCCACCTCCTGCGCATTTTACAACTCAATTCCTGTATCTGACATCCTAACGGCAGCATCATGGCGCAACAGCTCCGTCTTCACTTCCCATTACTTCAGAGATGACGAAGCAAGCCAATGGTCTACATTGTCTGGACCCTATTGTCGCAGCCAGATGTGTAATCCAGCCCCCTTAAGCATTCAGAAACTGAGGCTAGTCCACCTCAAGACGGAAGCAAGACCCTCATCTTAAACAATGGCCCTTTTCAGGGCCACTAAATACCACGAAAGAGATCCAAAACTCCTGTTTCTGTTTTTCCTAATAAAATGCGAAGTTGTGAAACTTTTGGTGGAAGCCGGTCCGTAACCCTAGGGCCCTCGTTCAGGCAGTGCCCACCACCTAACCTGGACGAGGTCTTCCTGTTAATGCCAAAATTAACAGGTTGTTGATTTTTTCCAAGAACAAGAAACATAAATTTGCCAGCCCCCCATGAAGGCCGGCTGAAAATTGTTTCTTTTGCTAAGGAAAAAATACATAACCAACCCGCCCTACCTGCCCTCTTGAGTCACCGCCTGATATATTACGAGGAAAACTGATGACAAACGAATGCGCGAATGTGCTTTTATAGAGGAGGGCTGCGCAATGAAATTGTACAGACGAGTAACAGCACTGGCGGCTACAAGACACCGAAAAACCTCCATGGAAACGCAACTTTCGTGGGACTAATGCCAAAATTAAATGGTTTTGTATTTTTCCTCGGCAAAAGGAACAATTTTCAGCCTGCCTTCCTGGGGGCCGGCAAAATTACATTTTTCGGAATCAAAATGGGATTTTGATTCCAGAAAACTGGTCCCTATTTGCACTTTTTTTGTCAAAAACTTACAAAAAAATTGGACTTAAAATAATTGTTGTCTTTGCATTTTTTATGGATTATTTTGTATAACCTTATTGTATTGGCAGGTAAAGGCAAAACTTTGTTTTAACGTAAGACTAGTTTTTCGCTTTTGAGCACACGTGGAGGAAAGACATGTGTGTTCCCTGCTCTGAATGGTAGTACGGTTTTGGTGTTGTGAGTGAAGTTGTTTTTAGTGTAACTTCCATGAAGTTGCATGCGAACGTTCAAAATTATTTCAACCAAATGAAATGGGATTGCGTTCGAGATTGGGTGAGTACTGCTCTACTTCGTATTAACGGTTTTTTGGCCAGGTGACGTTTGTCGTCGTTTTGGCAGCGAACCGGACAATGCACGTGGCGAACTGGACAGCGAACCGGACAAAGCATGTGGCGAACTGGACAATGCATTTGGCGGGCCGGGAAATGGGCCTATTGTTAATTAGCCGACGTTGTGTTTACCTTTATTTTTGTTTTTCAATGATAAAGCTTACCCTAAATCACCCAACGGTGATTTGGCTTCGTTAATTAACTTTGTTTCTTGTAGCGAATTGAGCTAGCTTCAATTTTTGTTTTGAATTTGTGAAAAGCAGTTAGCCACAAAGGCATCGCGTCGATCGTAGTGGGACAGATTCCGACCGAATTAGTATATGTAGATTTAAATCTAGTTGAATTATAAATGCACGGAAAGCAGGTGAAGGTGATAAAATTAAGTTTGTTCTGGTCTTAACTTGAATGATAGTTAGCTTCGTTTACTACAGTAAAGCTATAAATAAGCCTAGTGCGAAAATATCTCGTCCTAACTTTTAAGTCGCCCAGAAACGGTGATGGCCAAGGACAGAGATTGTCAAATCTAGTCGAACTATAAGAATGGCAAGACTAAGATGACAATGCACGAAAGGCAGGTGAAGGTGATAAAATTGTTTGTGTTGATCTTAACTCGAGTTAAGCTAGCTTCGTTTACTACGGTAAAGCAATAAATAAACCTAGCGCGAAAATATCTCGTCCTAACCTTAACACACCCAGAAACGGTGATGGCCAAGGACAGAGGTCGTCCAATCTAGTCGAACTATAAGAATGGCAAGACTAAGATGGCAATGCACGAAAATATCTCTTCCTAACCTTAAGTCACCCAGAAACGGTGATGGCCAAGGACAGAGATCGTCCAATCTAGTCGAACTATAAGAATGGCAAGACTAAGATGGCAATGCACGAAAGGCAAGCGAACCGGCGAACCAGGTTGATGAAGGGAACTTGAATGCGAGAGGTGTGCGTCGGTCACCGATGGGCGATGACGATCGTTACAGTCGGATCCGGTCCCGTTCGAGATCGCCAAGGAGTGTCGATGAGCGGCGACGATCGTTAATGAGTGTGAAACCTCGATCCAAGATGGCGACAGATGAAAAGTGGCGACGAGTGGTAACGAGTGACGAAGATGATCGTCGTTCTGTACAACGACGTCCAGTGAAACATGCAAGACGCCAATTTAATGATTTGGAGAATTCAGGTGACGATCGTTTGGATTATGTCAATATTGACGAAATTAGTGTTAGTGCCAGTGTTTTCTCGCAAAGCTCTGATTCCCAGCATAGGAATTCCAATTTTAAGGAACGGCTTGAATTGAATGCTGAGCGAAATTTGCGCCCTCCTCCCCTAAAAAAATCAAAAATTGGGGTTACAGCACATGAAGATGAACGAATGTCTGAGGATATTTATAATGAAGGGCCTTCTTTTATTCCGTGGAGTCAGTTTACGGCCTCTATTTTCAATTATTTGCCGTCTGCTTTTTGTAAGGCTCGCCCTGTAACAGTTAATTCTGCGGACCCTCCACGTCATACTTTTGCAAATATGGGTGATTTTAGGCCTGACCCTTATAATTTGCCACAATCAGGGTGGTTTTTAGGCAGCTACTTGACCTGGAAGGTATGACAAGGAAAAATGAAGAACCTTTGTCAGTAGAAGGTCCATTGCCTCCTCATGACAGAAAGAAACGTAATTTTTTCTTCAAGTATGCGGGGACTGGAGCACCGGGCCGCAACCGCTATAAAACTTATCCATCAGCGGAATATCTTACAGAGCGTTGTGTGATGGAGTTGGATTCAAGTCTGACGAATCCACAGTTTATCAAAATCCCTATCAGGCAGTTTGAGGACGAAGAAAGCTTGGTGAGGTGGAGTTTGCGAGCTGGTTCGCATGCGGATATTGCTTATTCGGCGCCAATGGCGGCGGTAAGAGATTTTTGGGCAGAGCCACCAGAGTCTCGGTCTGATTCAGTTTTGGAAGATTGTTTGCAGCACATGAAGAGAGCCTCATCCTTTCAACAGGATTCTTTCAACTGGGGAATTCGGGCTGTTTTGAACATGGTTTATCGCAGGCGTGATGCATACCTAGAGTCGGCAGTTAACCTTCCATGGGATTTAGTCGGACGTTTGCGTTTGCTTCCAATCCATAGGTCGTGGGATCTATTCAACGGTCAATTGTTGGAGTTGGCCCCAGAGCTTCAAGGAAAGAAGAAGCCACTAGTGCCAAAACAAGGTCGTTTTCAGTCTAGATCAGGATCATTTAGACAAGGGAGGTTTGAGAGTGCTTCGGCGGTTCGTTGGAACGCGCAGCCAGAATTGAAGAATAAAGGTCAAAATAGGAAGTTTTCAGCAGAACCATACTACAATGCGGCACGGTCTAGCCAAGATGGACCTCCAAGCTCCTTTCGCGGATGCGGAAACCAAGCCTTTCGGAAAGGAAAAGCAAATTTTCGGGGCCGGGGTCACAGAACCGGCAATCCACGTACATGACTCTGCAGGGTTCAAGCTGGCCCCCATTCATCGGCAGGTGGGGGGCAGGTTACGGCACCTGTCGCGGCTTGGTCAAAAACCACGACTGACCCTTATGTGCTATCGATTGTAGAAAACTGC
The DNA here is from genome assembly GCA_023313725.1 of Lithobius niger. NCBI lineage: Eukaryota > Metazoa > Arthropoda > Chilopoda > Lithobiomorpha > Lithobiidae > Lithobius > Lithobius niger. The sequence continues at coordinate 11,428 of JAHWFP010199994.1, forward strand.
TACGTCCTGCCATTCGCATCATGCCCGACATTGTCCCACATTCCCCCCAGTTGGGTATTGGACACGGTCGAGGCTCAAGCATTGGAAAGCGAGGTCGTCAAACTTTTGGACAAAGGGGCAATTCGAAAGTCCCCCATGGACACCCCCGGTTTCTACAGTCCGGTAAGGGTTATTCCGAAGAAAAGTGGTGGAACACGCCTCATCTTCAATTTACGCAAGTTGAACAGTTTTCTAATCAAACAGCATTTCAAGATGGAAACTTTGACTGTCATTCGCGAGTCGCTTCAACCTCAAGAATTCACAGTATCAGTGGATCTCGAAGATGCATACCTACACGTGCCGCTTCACCCGAAAGTTTTCCATTTCTTCCAATTCATTTCAAACGGGGTAGTGTACCATTTCGAAGTTCTGCCCTTTGGCCTCAGCACCGCTCCTCAGGTTTTCACGGCGGTGCTACGACCGGTAGTGGCACATCTCCACGACTACAATGTGCTAGTCCACGCCTACCTAGACGACTGGTTGCTCCGCAACCTCAGGTATCAGGTATTGTTGATCGATCTTCAAAGAAGTCTGAAGCTGTTTCAAGAATTAGGTCTGGGGGTGAATGTATTGAAATCACGTCTGGTACCATCAAGAACATTCATCTTTCTCGGCGCCGAGCTCGATCTGGTATCATTCCTCGTAAGACCATCGCCGGACAGGATTGTGAAGGTAGGCAGCATACTCTCGGGGTCGCTTCGGAAGTCATCCATTTCAGCAAAGGAACTCGCTTCGGTAATTGGCCTCGTCGACTCTTGCGCGGCTCTGGTGCCCATGGGGGCATGGAGGACAAGGCCAATGCATTGGTTTCGGAAAGAAAAATGGTCGCCGAGAATATCCTGGAAGGACACTGTGCCACTTCACAATCTTCCACGTCAGGCTCTTCAATAGTGGATCAACGGCCACAATCTGCGGTCGGGCGTTCCTATCCAGTCACCATCTCCGGATGCGCTCCTGTTCACCGACGCATCGTCAACAGGATGGGGAGCACACTTGGAGGGGCAAACAGTGTCCGGCAACTTCTCCATATAAACGTCCTGGAACTTCGGGCAGTCCGTCTGGCAGTTTGCAACTGGTCAACTCTTCTGGAAGAGAAAGCAGTAGGAGTCATGTCAGACAATACCTCGGCGGTCTCGTATATTCGGAGAGGGGAGGGGAACCCACTCCAGGACCCTGATGTCGGAAGCATCCACGCTATTCAACCTTTGTGCAAATCTTCATGTAACGCTACTACCCACACACATTGCAGGTCGGTTGAATGTGTGGGCCGACGAGTTGTCCAGAACAAATCTGATACCAACTATGGAGTGGCGTTTGGCTCCCAAAATTTGTCAAGCCATGTTCTTGCAGTGGGGAACTCCCTTTGTTGATCTGTTTGCAACTCGCCTCAACACTCAGCTTCCAAAGTGTGTGTCCCCCTTCCCAGACCCTCAGGCGTGGGCAACGGACGCGCTGAGTATCTCGTGGACAGGGATGTTCGCTTATGCGTTTCCGCCATTCGCTCTTCTGCAAGCGGTTCTCAACAAAATTCGGAAGTCGCCGGGGTCATTCATCCTAATAGCTCCGTTGTGGCCAGCAGCATCGT
>JAHWFP010199996.1:838-40699 GCA_023313725.1 Lithobius niger
CCCGGCTACTGGTGGCGATTGCTGATGAGAGAAGAAGGGGTTGGCCAGTTGATGACGTAAGCACCATTACCCCAGTAAAACGGTGGAAATGCGCAAAAAAAAGTCGTCAGAAAACTGTGGATGTACACGGAAAACACGGAATAAAGTTAGAACTGACGTAACTGGGAGGGGGTTGAGAAATTGATCACGAGGAGGGAGGGAGAGGTTGAAAATGGCCAATTTCTTGATGACGTAATAATTGGACGCTCCCTTAAATGGCTCTACAACATGACACTACTTATATCTTAGAAATAGTGGAAAAATTACCACTAGAAGTACACGCAAGTACATCCTCAGTCCCTCTTGAGGAAAATTCGACTATAGCTATTTACAAACCTATTTACGTTGCCTTTTGGACTTAAATGTCAGACTGCCTAAGCGGGGAAACGAATCCACGACCGTTGAAATTAGTATGGCTGAGAGACAGGACTCCGGCCTTTGGTTTCAAAGTTCGTGGGTTCGATTCCCCGCTCAGGCAGCCTGCCATTTAAGTCCAAGGGGCATCGTAAATAGGTTTGCATCCGTACTTGTTTGACCCTTATCGAGCCCATTTAGCTTTCTGCCCCGCTTAATATTAGCTTTTAATCAGTTACATATTTTCTTCCTTGGTCGAGGATATTTAGTTTACAAATTAGACTATTTGTTGAATTTAAGCACACTTCTTTTGTAATCTTTTTCTCACCGATGTTGTGTTTCACTTTATTGTATTATACACCAATTTCATTATAGGTGCCGAGGGAATGAGATGGCATCCAGTCGCCCACTCTTTCTTCACCCCCCTCGATCGTAATGCAATTTATTTCCTCTGGGGTGACGGCTTATTTCCCACTGCTGGTATTGGTTTACGTTAGTGTTTCCTAACGCTGATTGTTTTAATTGTACTGGCCGTTACGTCGAGTGCTTTTTCTGGTTTGTTTAACGTGATTTATTTATCTCAGTCCAATCACGACCTCAGTCCAATACAACACAACGGGATTGCAATAAGACTGAGATGCAAAAGGAGGAGTGATATCCGGATACCATACCTGCTCTGGATATCACGCCTGCTCTGGGTATCACACCTGCTCTGAATATCACGCCTGCTCTGGATATCACGTCTGCTCTGAATATCACGCCTGCTCTGGGTATCACGCCTGCTCTGGATATCACGCCCGCTCTGGGTATCACACCTGCTCTGGATATCACTCCTGTTCTGGGTATCACACCTGCTCTGGATATCACTCCTGTTCTGGGTATCACACCTGCTCTGCATTTCACTCCTGCTCTGGATATCACGCCTGCTCTGGGTATCACTCCTGCTCTGGATATCACGCCTGCTCTGGGTATCACACCTGCTCTGGATATCACTCCTGTTCTGGGTATCACACCTGCTCTGCATTTCACTCCTGCTCTGGATATCACGCCTACTGTGGGTGTCACGCCTGCTCCAACAGACAACAACAGCCATCTCGGCGACATCGTTTTCCTTCCATCACTTCATCCCCATCAGTTGCTCCCCAAATCATTTCCTCCCCGCATTATTCCCTGTGATTTTTCTTCCCCAGTCATTTCTTCTCGGAATGGTTTTTTCATTTTCACCCAGACATTTTCATCTCCGTTCGTTTTCCTCCCAAATGAAAAACAATTTATTAAAAATGTGTATGTTGGGCTTTTTTTTTTACACCTAAAAACCTTGGAATCTTTACTATCATATTTTATTTGCGTGGGTACGAAACCCACGTAAAAAAACTGACATAAAATATTTACGTGGGTATTTTTCGTACCTAAAAAATCTAAAAATGCCTAAAACGTGGTATTTACGATGGGAAGTTTAAAGACTTATTTTAAAACCTTTTTAATTTCTGCGGGATTACAGAAAATAACGAATTTTTGGTGTCACGGAAAGAAACACATATTTTTAATGAGCTGTTTTTGGACGACCACCACGTGGTGTTGTTACAAACTGAGACACATCCCGCCACAGTCAGCAAAGTTTTCCGGCAGCTGTCTTGTCACTTGAAGCAACGATGGCAGAAAAACTGGGAATAATACAATTTAATGTGTTTAATGTGTTTTTATTGTGAGCCTGGGCCCAAAACCATGCGCTCATCTTAAAACAACCAACCAAGTGCAACAACCAACAACTCTGTATGCACAATTAAACACTCCGAAACACTCCAAAATTAACATCATGGAGAGCAAACCATCAAGTCAAACAAGGGCAAACAAATGATTGAAAAACATGGATACGTCATTACTGTGTGAGTTTTAATTGCGTACCCTTTGTTGGAAGCATTCGATTGATTGTGGAAGCGGTTTGATTGTTGAAGGTTTGTTCGCAGCCAGGAACATTTAGCGGGTTTTTTTTTTTTTTTTTTTTTTTTAGATGTTCACGGAGTAGGTTGTGTTGTAGATAGATTGAGCGTGTAGCTTCGAGCTAAGGATTCAATAATACATATTCCGTTATAACCTAAACAATGGGTACATTCACACTGTATATCTCAGAGTTGAGAAAATACAGTAATCAGCCTAACCAATTTCTGGTGACGTGCAAATCGCACAGGCCAGACTGCATGAAAATGCCATTACGACAACAATTCAACTAACTCACATTATCTATTATATTAATTCCGTAAGCGCTCAAGGATCAGCAGCAGCAGCAAAAATTTAATTTTATCGTTGCAATTAAAAGTAACGTTTTTTCCATGTTTATGTTTATTGAGCCTAGCTGGTCCTTACGCCATTCGCTCACTCCAAAACTAAACTCTAAAACTAAACGTATACCGTTTTTTTCATTCTTCGTGCACGTGTCATGTCTTTTTGTCTTTATTCACACCTACGAAGAGCTCAGCCTCTCTGCTATGCACCCGCTCTACAACTATCTAGACACATGCTAGTGTGTCGCCGCCAAGTAGACGTTTTATTGTTGTCGGAGCTTAATTGTCAGAGCGTTATTGTTGTCAGATGGCGGCTCACTAGCAGACCGTGTCTTTTAACTGAAACCAACTTATACGTGATTTCAGCATACTGGTTTAAATTCCCCATGCGGTAGAAATCTATGCAAATCGTTTGAATCAGGTGTCTTCGGTCCAGTAACAAAGAAAACGTCAACACGAAAATGTGGGAACGTGTCCTTCATGGAGAAAAAGTGTCCTCAATAACGTTGATTTGTGTTACTGGTGACTAGTGACTAGTCCGCAGGCTCCCATATTAATTCTCATAGGGTATAACGACACGTCTACAGCTCATTAGGGAATTTAAATTTCGGCAGACAGGTAAAGCGTCATATGGGGAAGTGCCTTTTTCTAAAATGGGTGTTGCAGCTAGAAGCACGTGGCCCTGAAGTGGCTACGTGTTGTAACCATAGTTTGTATTGTCATTCAACAGTAGATTATAACATGCTTTTAAGTGTTACACGCTTATCGTTTCAGTACTTATATTGTCAGAATGCACTGTTTTTGCAAATAGGTGGTTCACTAAGAGACAGAATATCTTTATCTTTTATTGCAAAGGTTTGGTCTTTTTTTTTACGGTACACGAATCCAAACTGAATTATCTGCCCCACCACGATAAAAGGGACAATTTGGCTAGAAAGAAGATTAGGAAACAAAATGCACATCGTCAGCACAGGTGGGAACGTGTTCTTTATGAAGAAAAAGTGTCCTCAATAACGTGACGCGGACATTTTATTTTATGTAGACTTACTGTTCTTGCAGTATAGTGTAAGTGACGAGTAATTTTAAACAGCTGACGAGTTGATTAGTTTTAGTAATCTTCGTCTGCCACCAGAATATTAGAACTGTATGAAAATTTACCATTCTGTGAGTTTGTAGTATGTGTTCATAATGATTAACGTTTACCTCGGGAGAGCCATGAAGGGGCATGCGCTGATTGAGTGAGCGAAGCGAATGAAAATCAGCGTTTGTTAGCCAGTGCCCTCAAAAATCGGATTAAATAGACTTAAGCATGCGAAACATGGGCATACAATACGCCAAACCATATCCATTTGGCTGGTGTAACGGCAAATTGGGCAATTGCAAACGTAAGAATTATGAATTAGAAAATTTATAGACACTCCAGACAAAAAAGGTAGAGGTCACTATTAGACAGTGGAATTATTTGTATTCACAGGCCTATGAAAGTTGTGATATCCACCCAAAACCAAAACTGGTATAAGAGCAGCTGCCAAGTTTCCAAGAAGGGTCGGCCTTTCAAAGTAGTGATATCCTTCAACCAGGGAAAGACTGCCAAGGTTAATCCTGTTAGCCAAGTTAATCGCACCGAATAATACTTTGGACGTTAAATGAAAACGTGAAGATTGCTACCGCTCCATAGGAATTGATTAGGTCCTTGCAATTACCATACTGTTACGCTTGTTATTAATTTATTTGGAATGACAATAGCAAATGTGAAATTTATGAATGAGAACATTCATACAATAAAATACCTCCACACAAAAAAGGTAGGGGTGATAATTACACCGTGGGATTTTTGGTCATTCATAGGCCTATGAAAGTTGTGATATCCACCTAAAACCAAAACTGGTAAGAGAAACCGCCAAGTTAACAAAAAGGGTCGGCCTTTCAAAGTAGTGATATCATTCAACCAGAGAAAGGCCGCCAAGGTTAATCCTATTAGCCAAGTTAATCGCACCGAATAATACTTTGGACGTAAATGAAAACTTGAAGTTTGCTACCGCTAGTACCAATCTTCTAGTTTTCATTTAACCTTCGAACTATCAGTAGGTGCGATTAACTTGGCTAATAGGATTAACCTTGGCGGCCCTTCCCTGGTTGAATGATATCACTACTTTGAAAGGCCGACCCTTTTTGTTAACTTGGCGGCTTCTCTTACCAGTTTTGGTTTTGGGTGGATCTTAAACTACTTACTCTAACAACGGTGCATAACAATTCTTGGTGCACGTGTTATCTATTTCAAACTTTCGTCTAAAACGGTTCATACTTGATGGGTAAAATGAAAGACCGCGTGTTTCATCTAAACCCGTATAGTTTTACACCAACAAAGCTACATTATTAATTTCGAGGCCTATTTGGCAGCTATTAACGATAAAATAGCTTATTTTTTTCCGTAAATGCAGGCTTTCAGAGCTGAGCTGAATCGTTTCAAAGTTAAGCAGCAACAATCATTGCATGCGCGGCCGTTGACACTTCAAAGGGTTTCAAAGGGTTTAACGAGCGTTAACCACTCCTGGACCGTCCACACTCGGTAAATGAACAACAATTACAATTGAAACAATTATAAAGACAATGCGCCTCATTTGGTTGTGGATTGAGGCATGGTCAACGGTTTTGACTTTCGTTGATGAGCGGACTTAACTATGCTTACTGAATGCTGGCTTTCTCAGTGATAGGGGTTTTTTTTTTTTTAGACTTCAATCAAACTTCGCTGTGACTTTTCCGGGACACCAAAATATCCGTGGGAACGTCCTGACTTTTCTGACCAGGTAGGGACGAGTAGGGGGAGAAAAGGAGAAAGAAGGATAGGAGGGAGAGAAACCACATTTCGGGGGGAGGGAGCGATTCTCTGAGGGGGGATAACGTATGTAGGGGGGGGGGGATACATTAAAACCAAAGACCAAACATCTGGGGTGCCAGGGAGATACAGACCCCACACTTGGGGAGTATGGAATGGGGTAAGTGGTAGCGGGGAGGGGGGGGGACTCGGGGGACGCAAGAGGGAATAGGTATACGGGTAGGTGGGGGGGGGGGGAGAATCTGACAGCACCAGTTACTTTCCTAAGATGACAAAACACCGGGAGAAGTAACGTTCGGCAAATTCAATCATCATGCAGCATGCACGGGTACAGCTAGTTACTCAAAATGTGCCAGTTTCATGCCAGAAACATTCCTCAACTATAAACAAAAAATACTTAGATTTGACTGCAAAATTGAAGAACATTGTGAGAAATTATGATGACGCTGAACATCAAACAATGGAATTACAAAAACAAAAACGTCAAGTGTGCCGTCAAAAAAGGGGGTTATATGATTGAAGTTTCACTTTACTTGTTAAATTGTACACGGATAAAAAATGACGATTTTTAATTGAAATAATCAAATGTGCAATTGAGTAAATTTCATCTGTTTAAGTGCTGTTGTGCTTTACGTTTTAAATATATGATTCGTAAAGCACAACAGCAATTAAACGATGCAATTTTACTCAATTCCACATTTTAAAGTGAAACTTCAATCATATAACCTCTTTTGTTACGGCACACTTCACCTTTTTTTTGTAACCGTGTACCTTTTTTACGGCTGTGGTGTCGCGATACAAAGATTTACGCATGCTGTCAATTGTTGCTAGCCACTTTGAAACAATTCAACTCAGCTCTGAAAGCCAGCATCTGCGAAATAAATACGCCATTCTATCGTTTCTAGCTGCCAAAATTAACAACGTATAGCTTAGTTTGGTTTAAATCTATATGCGTTTAGCTGAAACACGGATTCTTTCAATTTCAATTTATTTGTATTTGTATTTTATTGAGCCTGGGCCGAAGCCATGCGCCCACATCAAAATCACAACAAACATGTACACTTCAATTTATATAAAGGGTTAAAGGGTTAAAGGGTTTAACGAGCGTTAACCACTCCTGGTCATCTGCCCGAAGCCCTAAGGCCCTATGTCAATTTATGTATTTTACCCTTCAACAATCAACATTTTAGCAAAGACATAACACGTGCACGAAGCATGGATCTGGAGTTTGCCGAGTGGCTTTGTTCCCTAATTACAATGGTTAAACCCAGAGAACTTGGATTATACGTAGCTTTGATAGGGTGGACCCACTTACTATTATGCTTTACCACGAGAAACCGTGCGAGATTTTGGGAGCTGCTACAAACGCGTCTGATGTCTCTGCTCCCATTTCGCGCCATTTTACTGATTCTTGCATCTCATTGGCTTTTGATTTTGCTGAAGAATTGACACAAAATTGGACTAACAAACGAACGAGTACTAATCATCAAACGTAAACCGACCGCTCCAATTGTTTAAATTGTTTTAAAGCGCATTAACCTACCATTACAATCGACAATGCGACTGAAAATAGCAACGTTTGTTATCAGACGGAGAGCACCGCTACAAGCGATCATCGTAAAGCTTGACATTGTTTTGGTTTCGACGCAATGACGTTAGCTACTCTCGTCTTGGATAATCTGGTAAGAATTTGTCGTTTTGTTTTGATAATGTGTATTTTAACGTTCAGCAGAGATTGAACGGTCAGATATTTCATAATTATTCATTAATTTCGTTAAAAACTGCTCGCTAGTTAAAACAAACCTTTTTGTTGGTTTCAAAAAACCAAGCGTCGTCTGCTTCGAGGATTGGTTTGGAAGCAAAAACGTCATCAACTGAATCTCGCTCGTGTATACTTTACCACGGGAACGCTTTAGCTCAGACGCGTTCAACTAGTGGGTCCTCCCTATCAAAGCTACCTATAATCCAAGCTCCCTGGTTAAAATAATGTAAAATAATAAAAAATGATGGTTAAGGGGCCCGTAACTCCGGAATGGCTCGACCATTTAAAAAAGTGGTCTCTGTGAGGATGAAGGAGAAGGAAATATCTGGCGTAGATCATGTTTCAGATTTTAGGTAGGTGCAGTAGTTTTTTCTGAAACTGTGTCACAAGAAGAAGAACAACAACAAGTGAACAGTTAACAAATTTACGTGTGGCTTCCTACGTTTACTCAGCACGGAAGTGCATAAAAGTTGGTATAAATATACCTTCAATACCTATCCACTCTGGCCAAGTTTGGTCGAAATATATTGAATAGGAATTATTCAGTATAGTTTAACGGAGAAATTAATAGTTTTAGTGTTGCTAGAGAGAGGACTTCAATCATATACAGTATATACACGGCTATCGCTGTGTATGAGAATTGAGAAGAATGGCATACTACATGATCCAGGAATAAATTCTTAATGACGCCGATTACTGGTTTGATTTTTGTTGAACGATAGATTTAATTGTCATTCTTATTCTAAAAAGATGCAGAGGAAATCTTTTGAAATTTTAAAGATGACAATCGGAGTAATTTTATCTCGTGGGAAGAGAAACGGTGTAGGGAGGATGGCAATATGGGATGATTTTGTACGGGAATGAAGTTATGTGGAGATGAAATCGATTCGGAGTTAAGTTGTTTAGGAGGCAATGATGGTGAAAAACTGAGTGGGAAGAAATCATGGGGAAAAGTTGTTTAGGAGGAAATGATGGGTAAGAAGTGATTCGGAAGAAATGATGGGGAAAAGTTGTTTATAGGAGAAAATGATGGGGAAGAAGTGATTCGGAAGAAATGATGGGGAGGAAATTACACCGAATCCAATATCTCTCCTCGTGTGTATGGATTGTTACTCGATTCCAAAGTGTCCCATCACCGTTCATACAAGGAAAACGAATAGCCCCTTAATAATGAGCCTAAAGCCTGTACACTATTCGCTCAATACCATGAACTACTTAACCTAACCTAACTTAACTTAACCTATACGGGACCAACACTTCATCACGCGACACAAGTCCGGCCAATCTACACTTGTACACATCACCACAAATAGCCCCTCCACCTTCAGCCAACAACTAGTAAACATTTTCATGTCCAGAGCATTGTTGCTTGATTCAGAAGACCCATCACCGTTCAAGCAACGAAAAACTCAATGAAGAATACCCGTTCACCAAACAAGGAATACAGGGTTTACAGGGTTTAACGAGCGTTAACCACTCCTGGTCATCTGCCCGCAGCCCTAAGGCCCTATGTCTGCAACAGCTAGATTCCCAGGTGGTCACCCACCCAAGTATCAATCCAGCCCAATGCTGCTTAACTTCGGGGATCTGACGAGAACCGGTGTTTCCAAGGAACAACAGGAATAACAGTATTGTTAACAATGACATCTTTTTTGCATTGTTGACGTTTCTGAGCGAAAGAATGTCGGCACGAGTCGTTCTTTATTGTGTGCGTGCTATACCATCGTTGTCGGAGTCAAATGGATTATCAGCTACTTTCCTCAGAGAGATACATTGTTTTATTACCCGGTTTTTGCCTCTCAGTCCTCTTTTAACAATGTATTGATTCAAGAGTGCAACAATGAAACAAGAACGCACAGTGCAATATATCCGCCATTGCAGTGCTGAGAGCCTATCTCGTGCATCAAAATGGCGGATTGGCTCTCAGCACTAAAATGGCGGATGCATTTATGATTATTATAGACCGGCATTACATAAATTTTAAAAAGCGTTAAGAAAGAATTTTTTATTTAAGTGTCAGCAACCACAGCAAATTAACGAATTCGTCAATTATACACTGGCAATTGGAATGGTATTAATGGCACAAACCAAAATAAAAATAATAAAAAATATTAAACAAGTATTTTTTTACAATTATCATGAACCACAGTAAATTAACGAGTGCATTATGCGTTTTTTAAGACTTTAAAAATGCTAGTTTGCTAATTAAATCATTTTATAGACTACTTAAAATTGAAAATAGCGTTGCAACCTTCATTAAAATTAATCGTTCCACCAAAAAACATGCCTCTTAACTGTTCTTTATTACTACCATCGTCTTTGTTAGCTGCATCTTCTTCTGTTTCACCTGATAAGCCATTCTTATCCGCATTGTCTTCATCATTATACTCGACAAGTCAAATAGATCCTCTAACTTCTTAACTTGTTTTTCCGTAACAAGAAAGGAACAAAAAATATGACTCCACCTGCAATAATCACCGAGCACGAGCACACACATTTACCCAGGGCGACTGACTGATTGATTGATTGATTAGATTTATTTATACCCGGGGAGCCTTGACCCGTAGTCATGCACTCCCCGCTGCCCTAATACAAAAATAAACACTTAGCATACATCGACACAATGTAGTACATTACATCTAACTATACCTCCACATGATATGTCACTACAGCATACACAGCCACCAAACACAGCCAACAATACTCGTCGGACTGAGAGGCAAAAACCGGGGCAGCGTCATAGGACTCCATCTGCGCAGGGTCCATGGTCATAAGTGTCCCGTCACAAGGCCCCTAATGTCATAAGAGTCCACAGCCACAAGAGTCCAAAGACATAAAGAGTTCTAACGTCAACACCTTCCCCTAAAAATACTTATCCAAAGTCATAAGAGTCCCAAACAGTAAAGCCAAAGCAGTCCAACGTCATAAGGGTCCGAGGTCATAAGGGTCCGTCATAAGGCCCCAATTACTAACCCTGTCAAGAATCCACTGTCACAAGAATCCCGTACACAAGAGTCCAAATAACGTCAGTCGTAAGAGTCCCCCGTCATATGAGTCTAGCACAGAACAGTCGTAAGAGTCCCGCGTCACAAGAGTCTAAAGTCACAAACGTCCAAAATTCCGAAACCGGGTACCGTCATAAGTGTCCATCGTCATAAGATTCAGGACAAGGAAGGAAAAAGACTCGGACATTCCTGAGTGAAGGGGAGGTGAGGATAGATAAAAAGACACACTAACCTTGGTCTTGGCTTGGTGAATCAATCGTCGACGACAGTGCTTTTCTTTATTCGGCTGTAGATCCAAAGCTTGAGATCCAAACAATGTCTCGACGCTGCGTTGCGGTGCTCTATGGATGGTCTTGTCCCTGAATGATGGTCGCACGTGTACAGGCAGGCTGTCAGGTGCAGCACGTTTTGTTCGGGATACTGGGATTCGTTTGTAGTATGGGTCTCGCGCTGTCACCTTTTCACCTTTCCCTCTCCTTGCACCAAGCCCGGGGTCTGTGTGTTCTGATCTGTGTTCTGGTGGTTCCTTGATTTTGTTGCGCCTGGTGTGCTTCTCTGTGTTCAATGATATTCTCTGTGTCCTATTTTCTCTGTGTAATTATATGTGGTTAGTCGCAGAATGCGTGGTCCAGGACCAATTTTCAGCGTAATAAACCGATCAATCAGTCGAAAACGGGTAATATCCTATACGGCTAGGCCCTGCTCGCTCCTTGGAAAGTTGCCGATAACCAACGTTTTAGTCAAACTTGCATTGTTTTTGACATTTCTTTGTTGCACACGCTAATATATTCATGATTTGGTCTTGCGTGCAGCCGTGCACTGTTCCCTTCTTTTTTTTCTTTGTTATCTCGTCTGATATTTAGGTTTGTTACTAATAACTTTTTACTTTTTTTTTTACTTTATCGTTTGATTTGTATTTTGACTTGGCAACACGTATTTTTGTGGCAGCGATTTCATTCTATTTTAGGTTGGTTTCGTCGGTTCTTTTTTGCTTTCGTCCACTTTTATTTTGCTTTCGTTCATTGTTATACTCTGCGCAACCCAAGTATGGACGAAAGCAAACTGAAAATGAAAAAAAGCAAAAAAAAAAAAAAAGCGGACGAAACCAAAGTAAAAAAAAAAGCTGTAAAAGGATTACTTCAAACAGTAATTAATCTCTGAAACGTTTACGTAATCTCAATGTCGTGACAGGAAATCTACATTTAAAGCAATGCAACAGGAGTGATTATGAAATTTTTTGCCAGAACGTTGTTGCAAATACTTGGTTACGTTTGATGATAAAAAAAAAAAACACCTATTTGGACCTAAAACTTTGCCAATTATTCCTGGTAGAAGATTGCCCGCACTCCTTTCGACCCGAAGACGGATTTCGGGAAAAGTAACGTACGACTTTTCTGAGTCGTTTGAACCCTAAGAAATTATTATATTAAGAGTCCGCGCATCGTAATCACACTCTGGTCATGCTCTGTGCCATATATTTTACCATTAAGATTAATAGTACGCATGGTACACCCAAATATTTCAAAGAATTGTGCACTTTTTGATTGGAATATGTCACTTTGCATGTGGGTACCTAAGGCCAACACAACATTTTTCACAGGGGGAGCCACATTGAATTTCATGTAAAACACCAAAATGGCAGCCATTTTCCAAAATGTCCGCCTATTTTTTTATATTTAGTTCACTATTGTGGATAGTCTTTCAGGGAACTTCATGTAAACAGTCCAACTATATTGTAAACTAAATTCATCTTATCCAGAAATATTTAACCAGTAAACTACAGGAATCTGCATCAAAGACTTTTTACAGTTGGAGGCCTACGACAACATTCATTTGACCATAACGAAGTAGTATCACAGCAGAGTTGTCGTTCCATAGAACAGGGATTTCTCTGTTCCAAATTGTTGTGACTTTGAAGTTAATATTATTTACATGGGTGGTGCAAAAGTACTTAAAATTCTGTTCAAAGTGTTGAGAGCCAAGATATTAGCAAAAAGGGAGTAAATTTTTAAAGTTGGGGCATAAAATGGGCCCGAGAAATAGTTTTCCAACTTTTTTGTGCTAACCATGGTTCTCAACATCTGCAAATTAGTTGACTTGGACCCAACGAACACAAAAATGGGACAATTTTCACTTCATGTCAAAAACAGGCAGCCATTTTGGAAAATGGCCACCATTTTGGTGTTCTACATGGAAATCAAGGTGGCTCCCCCTCTGAAAAACAGTATGCAGGCTATAGGCATTAGGCACCCGCATAAAAAGTGTATATATATTCCAATCAAAAAGTGCGCAATGTTTCAGTGTACCACATAATAACGTTGGAGTGGATTGAACTCCTAAACAGAAGCAAGTTTAGTGCGATGCTTGGGTAAAAGTTTGCGATATCATAAAGCTTCCTAGATTAAAGCCAGAATAGTCTAAAAATTATATAATTAAATGGTTGCCGTCAAGTCTGTGATCCCAAAGTAAAGTTATGATTGCAGGAGTGTAGCGTAAGGGTACTGATGCTGATGTGTTCATTAATGTCCACTGTCATGTTCACTGTCATGTCATGATAGTGACGGTGCCGAGCCGAGACTCAAAGACCCTCCCCCCCCCCCCCAACACGGTTCAAACCCTGCAAGTGTCAAGTCGAGTCTTAAATCTCTTCAGCGAGGGAGCAGAAACAACATACTCAGGAAGGCTGTTCCATGGGAGCACCGCAGGCCTAGTAAAAAAGCAAAAACTGCAGTTGACCGTGACAGCAGTTAGGCCAGTTGTTGAATGAGTGACTGTTATTACTTTCAATGGATGACTTACGTTAAAATTATTCTTTGTAGATTTGTATACGTCATTATGTAGGTTATGTAGGTCATCGTGGCTGAGCTGAGAGAGAGCTCAGCCTGTTTACTGGAGGTTTGCGGATCTGGTCGAACCCCTGGAAGGGGGACATTGGCAAAGTCACACAAGCATTAAATTGCTTCGGCTGACGTAAGGCTCAAAAGAAATTAAATTTTTTTAAATAAAAAAATATAAATGTAAATTATGTAGATTTTTTACATCATACCACGTGAAAAAAAACAAACAGTTTTAGTTTTTTTTGCCAAGGTCGATTGGGGTATAGACTGCGCATGTCACCTCCGACCCACTCCAGTTCTCGCACGAGCCGGTTCTCCGACTCCACGCCAGTTGTCTATAACATCTCTATGAGATGCTCTGATAAAATAGCATCTTCGCGATGTTGAATGAACTGGCCTGGAGCTGAGAATCGAACCTGCAGCTTATCTCCCAGACGGCCTTGTGACAAAGTGTGGAATGCGAAATGAGAGTTGCGACGTAGATACTCGCCGATCCTGTGTACATGTATGAATTTATCTGCTCTTAGTGATCATCATTATAGGAAAAACTCAACTTATGGATGTGCTATTAGGTGTAATACTAAAAACACGAGCCAGAAGCACAGAGTGTAAAAAACACACTTATATTTCGGTACTCAATATTTAAAAAAAAAAATGCGGTACCTTTCTTCAGAGGTGAATAAAAGTAGTAAATACCTTACATTATGGTAATGAAGATCCACCATGACAGTGTCATTAAAATGGCATATTTGGCACTATAACTAGCAAATCAATCCAATTTAGAAGGACACATTGTACAAATTCACAATAAAATGGCTGAAAACCAGTTAAGATAGCAAATTTAACATTAAATTAATTCCTGAATGGCAGCAGTACTTACAAAACATGAGTGGACGTGGTGAAACGGCAGGGAAAGTAAGAAACGGAGATGACTGTATGGGTTTGGTTATTGTGTGAGGACGTGGATGACATGGTGCTGGTGCAAGGATTGGCGCGAAACGTGCAGAGAAAGGCAGGTTGCAGAACAGGCCGAGGATGAAAGCAGACCTGTTCTCAAACCTGGCTTTCTCTGCACGTATCGCTCCTACCCTTGCCCCAGCATCATGTCATCCATCGCCTCACACAATAACCAAACCCATACGTCATTTCCGTTTCTCACTTTTCCTGCCGTTTCGGCACATACGCACACGTTTTGTAAGTACTACTGACATTCCGGAATTCATTTAATGTGAAATTGTCTATCTTAACTGCTCTTTAACGACTTTATTGTGAATTTGTACGATAATTTTATCCTTCTAAATTGGATTCATTTGCTTGTGATAGTGCCAAATATGCCGTTTTAACGACACTGTCATGGTGGACCCGTTATTGCCATATACTACTTTTATTCATCTCTGAGGAAGGTATGCTACAGCATTTTTTTTAAAAATACGGGGTACCGAAATATACGTGTTTTTTTTTTCACAGTGCTTCTGGCTTCGTTTTTTTTAGTATTACGACAGACTTGGAGGGGGGTGGGGGGGTGCATCGACTTTTAATTGAGCAACTGGTTATCACCTTTAACCACTACCTCCTTTATTGCATCCAGCTGGATGGAAGCAACCGTAAACAGACATTTGGCTCTAATTCGTATTATTGTTCTTTCAGGTCCCAGTTGCGGCTTTATGTCAAGCTCTTACTGGCCATGGGCTTGCCTTGGGCCATGGAGGCTTTGGCCGGACCCATCAATTCCTCCTACTACGAGGCGCTCAGCGACTTCGTCAACACACTCCAGGGGGTCTTTATTTTCACCATCTTCGGGTGCAAGAAGAAAGCCCGGCAGCGAATCAAGCGGATTTGTTGCGGAATAAGCGATATGGCCACTACGCCCACGCCGAGCATGGCTCTGCGGTCCACTTTCAACGTTCAGTCGATCAAACTGGACACTCGAGGCCCTCCACCTGCGGCGCTGTGAACACATTTCCTCGGATGGTGTTTGTACAAAAACAGACGACTGGCCCGAGGAATGAGACAAACGTTAAAGCTCCAATCGTTGTTCCTGATTACGAGGTGGAGTTGTTACCAGGGCAACGGGGAGTCTAGGGTGACGCCCTGAAATGTTACTGAAAGCCTCGACGTGGGGATTTCTGATTGAGTGACTGTTTGAAAGCTTGGAATTATGACGAACACGTGACGTGATGGACGAAGATCAAAAAAATACTAAAAAAATATTTAAAGATAAAGACTGTGTATACATGTGTCTATGTAAGTCGACAAGCAGGGCCGTGGCTAGACATTTTTTCTGTAAGGGCAACTGGCAATTATTGCGCTACCATACGCCGTACTGTCAAATCCATGTTCTGTGGTTAGGTTCGGTTAGTTGTCTTGGCCCAGTTTAACCAAGAACGGTACGAGGTTTCACTAGGACACGACTTCAAATCTGCTCAATGTCAACATAACCTGACGTTTCGAGCAGACTCCAGCCCATTATCAAAGAAATAAAAAAAAACAATACACTTAAAATTACGTGAAGGTGCAAACTGACAGCCGAATGCAGGCAAAACCGCTCAAGTCAAAACAACAATCTATACAACTAAGGCCACATACAAAAAGAAAATTGGTTCTCGGGCATTTTTCTCAAGAAATCCGTGCAGGCGAGCGGAAATTAATTATTTTTTTTTAATTTTCAACCCTATTTTTCCATACATTTTGGGGAATTATCTTTGAGTTTGTGTAAAATAATGAATACTGCCTCGTAATGCTTCTTAGTACGTGTCCACACAATTATTTAACAACAAAAATGGTAATTTTTTATTACAATTTTGCACTAAGGGCTATTTTTGTTCAGTAACTGCTATTTTTGCCGCGTCGTTTCTTGTTATTTCCCATCTCAAAATGGGTGCGGGAGGGCCTGAGAACCAACTTTTCTTTTTTTAATGGCCTAAGATCGTAATATTTGTTTGCTTGCTTGTTTGTTTGTTTGTGTGTGAGTGTGTGTGTGTCGCCAGATTACCGAAATTCCCACTCCTAATTCTATTCAAGTCGCAGTGGGAATCAAAGATCATCTTATGTCTTTTGTTTGTTTGTATGTCTGTCACACGGAATTGTCTGTATAAGTAATGATTCGAACTGTGTTTTCATCAATACAAAAGACCGGACGGGGGGGGGGCTGTCCTAGTTCAAACAATTTAAAAAAAAAAGAGAAAATTCTCCTTAATTGTTTGAATTTTTTTTGACTTGAGCAGTTTTTCCTGCGTTCGGCTGTCAGTTTGCGCCTTCATACATGCAATTTTAAGAGTATTGTTATTTTGTTATTCCTTTGATAATGAGCTGGAGTCAGTTCGAAACGTCGGATCGTGTTGAGATTGTGCAGTTTGGGGTTTCTTTTTTTTTTCAACATACTCCGTTCCAGTGCGTACATTTTCCTAATATATACCTTGTATTCTTAAAAGACTGGGTGGGTATATCTACAGCTGATTGTTGGCTTCGAAACGCGTTAGGTACACTTGTGATTTATTGTTCATTTGGCTTACGTAACGTCTTTTTTTTTTTTTTAGTTCGAATTTTTTTCCCGTTGTTTTTTTATTTTCCTTTTTTTTCCTTTGTTTTTTTTTTTCCAAACGATTTTCTTTTCGCGATTTTCTTTTTAAGCGGTGTCTTTTCTAGAACTGTCAAATCAGCACAGCTCATATTTTCCTAAATTTGTTTTTTGGATCGATATCTATCAAACACCAAAACTGGAAAACGGGACCGCAAGTTCCGAATAGTTCGGCCCTTTAAAAGAGTGATATCAACACATCAAAACATTCGCCAAGTTAATCGCACCGAATAATACTTTTGGCTTTTAAATGAACACTTGAAGATTGCTTCCGAAAGTAGCAATGTCCTAGTTTTCAATTAACTTTCGAACTATTATTCGGTGCGATTAACTTGGTGAATGTTTTGGTGTGTTGACATCACTCCTTTGAAGGGCAGAACCATTCAAAACTTGGCGGTCCCTTTTACCAGTTTTGGTTTACGGTATGATCAGGCTGACAGAATGGATGGAATGAGATTAGCCAACGCTGCCCCTGGATGATTGCCACGCTGTTACTAACTTGTACTGCAAACAAGGCAAGAAACAAGGTACACATTTGTTGAGCATTTATTGGAGAAAAAAGTAAAATCTTTTTTTAAAAATGGAAATTAAAAAAAACTGTATAGGGCAGTGACACAACGTTGTATTATTGTATATAACTCTATGCCGGAACCAGTTACTGGGATAACTGCAAGGGTCACTGGAGGGGGAAAAGAAGGGCGTGTTACTGAAGACAATGCTGTTAAGAGTGGATTTCTTAGGCCTATAACGCACGATTTTTGTCGATTTGTTGGCAGATGCTGACATTTTTAAGCAAGTAGAATCTTTATTTTCCGATTACAACCTCGCAGCGTAAGAAAACAACGGCTTTTTAAGCCCATGAAATCCGCTCTCAAAACACTTCCATGACTATAAGTGCCGTTGTTTAACCCTCCATTTTAATCTAGTGCCCCTTGCAGCTATCTCTCGTGTAGCCAATATGACGTCACTTGACGCTGCTCTATACTATAACGATTTGTCGTACTGGGTGTTTTACAGTTTCCTTCCCCCTACCGATAGCTACGGCCCTGTCCAAATGAGATGGTACGCTTATTCCAAGTATTATTTTATTTTTATGATGTACTTCACCTCAGTGTGGCCGGAAAAATGTAATACGTAACAGTGCGAATACTGATAAGAGGATAACAAAAATATACTGGTAATTTTGATCCTTACTATATGTATATACAGAAGCTAACCGTGAACAGTTCTTATTAAAGGCTATCACCATTGAGTGCCAGAGAGATGTGTTCAAAACGTGATATATTGACATTGTTCATAGAATAATTAAGGTCGCTAAATATTAATTAAGTGGTTCTCGGGAGTGATACTAAAAAAATTGACGTGAGTGGGCGTTTTTTTTTTCACGTTTTATTCGTGATTTTTCAGATGAGGGAGATGGTGGCTTTTTTTTTTTTTTACCAAACAAAACAAAATCAGTAGCTTACCTTTTGTTGTGAAGTACAATATCGGTGTTTTCATTCCAGGCTGAGCGTGCAAAAGTTGCACATTTGATAAAAGTAATTTTTTTAGATCCAAGTTTTTAGTTGTGACTTGCCTCTGAACGATCTTTAGATTTGTTTTGAAGCGTTCTTGTTAAAAGAGTAAAGAGCTGAGCAGATGTGGTCATCGGCTCCAAGAAATGTTTGCTGACGTGTGATCGGATTTTTTTTTTTAATTTTTAGACAGTCTCATAAAAAACGTTTCATGAGCTGAGAAAAAAACTCGTTCGTGCGCTCCCGAGAACCACTTAATTAACTTTTAGCGGCCTAATTAAAAATTTTGGATGAAATCAATGAAAGAAATTCGAGCAATGCCGGAGTTAGAGTGGCACTAGCACCAATTGAAAACGTAAAAAAATACCGTGGCGCTATCTAGCGGTAGTGATACTGTTAACCTTTACAGCTTGCTCTCAGATGCACGAGGACGGACCAAATTTACACCTCAATAATTACGGAGGCTCGTGGCTTGTTTGTTTCGTTAGAAGAAATGGCGTTGTGCATTCCTTCGCTTGATGCAAATAAGTGCTAGATAGTACTAGATAGCGCTAGATATTGCCAGATTCTCCAGACTCACAATCGGTGATAGTGCCACTTTAACGAACGCTGCAATTTGGCCTGTTCACCCCCAACCTATCGTGCCGAATGTTTAGTTTTGTTTCTGTCTTTCTGCCAAAGAAAATTAATTTTTAATTTAGTGCTCCCACCCGTGGATCTTTTTGCTGACGCATGAGGACTTTTTTAATGCGGTGCACTGCTGAACCAAAAATCTTCTAATCCTGTGCCCGTATCTATCTGTCTGTCTGTTTGTGTCCACGATAACTTTTGTATTCATTATCCGATTCATTGTAAATTTACCACATGTATTCTACGCCCTGTTTGTGAATTTAAATTAGTAAATCAATGAAACTGATTAAAGGGTTCCGGTTTTTTTTTTTTTTTTTTTCTAATATGCGGAATAAATCAGCCATAAAATATTTTAAAAAAAATTATTCGTAATTTATTTATTTATTTATTTATTGAAATAGTGATTCTACAAGTACAACAGTATACACACAGAATAAAGGGGAGCTGCGCGTTACACGGAGAAAGAATACACAAGTTTTGACCATTGTGTATTGTACGAAAGGGATTCAGGTCATGAGTGTTACAATATGTAGGAAAGGCATGATGCCATGAAAGTCTGTTATAATTTGTCTTAACACTAGGAACACCAAATATGGCACTGCGCCTAGTAGCAGCAGGTATAATTTGAAAACGCATAGCCGCTTTAACAGGACAATGCAGCTTGCCATGAATAAACTTTTGCAGAAAAAAGGTCTAATGAGGTCGTATTATTGGTGCATTGATGGCATATCAGATTTTAAACATACATTTTCTAAGAGAAATTATCCTTTTTCAAACCAGCTTTAAAGCACAGGTATATTTCACGACATTTCGTTGAACTCTTTTTATTTCATGATTCATATATTGACGTGAAGGATATAAAATCACATATGCGTAAGATAAGACTTCTAACAATAGCATAATAAATTACCATTCGGAACTTGGCGGTCCCTTTTACCAGTTTTGGTTTTTGATAGGATTGTTTTAACATCTCTAACAAAAAATACGGATCTCTTCAAAAAACCACATATTTTTAATGCTGTGCTTGTAATTTTAGTAATGTGGGACTTCCACAAACAGATTGAAGAATAATCCCTATATCGTTCACATCTTTAATGCGAGTAAGCACATTATTGTTCAAAATGTAAGAGATTGTAAAATATTTAGGTTTCTATAAGAGTGAAACGTAATTGTATAACCTCTAAGGAAATTAAGTTTCAAGCCCATTTTTCTGACCAGATAGCAACATGGTAAAGCAGTTAAAAGTTTACGGGAATTATTTGCGGTTCTAATTTTAAGGAAAAATGTATGTACAACAAATAAATTACTTCAAACGTAAACCGACACGTAAAAGCACGTATGTCATGTTTTTGAATGAAGACTATAATTTGATAAACAAATTTACCTAATATGCCAGTATTATGAGTCAGAAGTCGTGGCTTTAACTGCTGATTTCACATAATTTTTAATAATGATCGTATTTGTGCACTGTATAGGGTGAAGACTTACTTTGTCTGCATTTCCTCCTACGGAAGCTTAATAGATTTACAGTTCTTTTTTTTTTTTAATTAAATAAGAAAATTATCTACCCAATAATAAGCGAAGAAAGACAATGGAGAGAAATTTGTGAACATATTTGTCGTTCTTATTGATGGTCACTTGTCCTAAAGTGTGCTCTGTGTTTTTTCTTTGTTCGTCACTTAGGGTGGGTGCAGACGGACCACAAAACGCGCAATAGACGCTAAAAAAAATTGCGGCATTAGCACGTCTTAATCGACGGTACCTTTCACACATCGCGATTTGGCTCAGAGACACTATACCGACAAGGGCAGAAACGCACCACTGCGTGCAAAAACACCAATTTGGTCCCATGCATTTTACCTGATCTGCCACTGATTGCGATTTTTACGCCACAAATCCGCCACAAACGGCAAAGGGCGGTTGCAGACGGACCACAAAACGCGTGACAATCGCTGCAAAAACGACACCACTATGGGGCGTCTGAATCGACGGCACCTTTCAGACAACGAACGCGCAATTTGTCCTTTTCACGGCATTTCCCAACGATTCCGTCACCATTCGAGAGCAGACGTCGCAAACAAAGCCAGCTGAGTCAGATTGTTAGCTTAAATTACTTAGCTTAACGAGCCAACCGATCATTCAACAGGTTGTGCGGCACTCAAGTCACAACGTGACGCCGAAAGTACCGAGTATAGGGCGCTTGCAGGCGATTTGGGGGCGTTCTACCAACAGACGCAGAAGAGCGCCACTGTGTGTGAAAGCCCCAGAACATTCACATGGTTTTTAGCTGACCTGCTACCGATTGCGATTTTTATGCCACAAACGCGCCACAAACGCCAAAGACTGCGTCAGCAATTGTGGCGCGTTTTGTGGTCCGTCTGCACCCTCGTCTTCCGGGAGGATATGGGGTAAACCATTTTGTTCAAAAGTGTTTGTAGCAACTAAATGTGTTATTTTGTCCCTCAAGTGTATATACAAGCGCGAGCAATTGGCTTCCATGCAGTTGCAGTCACTTAGTCTGTACAATAAAGTAAAAACCGCAACATGGACAGAGGCGGTGTGAAATATTGGCGACGTGTGAAACTGACATTTGCGAATGGAACCCCCTTTTTTTGTCCGAATTTGATGGCTTTTTTGTGTGTATTAAACGCCTTTTCTCGTAGTTTTAGTCGGTAATCATTCAGAAAAACATACTTTTCGTGTTACCGACTTAATTCACTTATCGGTCCCTTTCTTGGTCCCGTACGGCTCAGAATATCATAACGAAAATCTGCGAAAACGCTTTTTTTGTTTTTAAGAAGAATTATTAAAACATGTTAAAACGCTACTCACAGACATAGAGACGCCACCGCCATACTGCGAGAGCGCAACAAGAAAACCTGATTTCGACCAGAAACGGAAATTATCTCTGGCCAGACAAGATTTAGATTGCGGTTTCTGATGTTATATTTTAACCACAGCGAGCGTGGCAGCGCGAGTGAGGCACATAATTTGAAGAAAAAAAATGACCATCATTTTCGTGAGCAGCGACTTTGATTTACGTAAATCTTCACATTTTACGTGTTTGTATCTGCAAATTCGGTCTGCAAAATCTGCAAAATGATGGTCATTTTTTCCCCGAATTACCTGACTCGCTCGTGCTACCCCGCTCGCTGCGGCTAAACATATAACATCAGAAACCGCAACCAAAAAGTTGTTCGGCCTGAGATAATTTCCGTTTACTAATCTTCAGGTCAAAATCAGGTTTCCTTGTTGCACTCTCATCTCGCAACATGGCGGTAGCATTACTATGGCTGTGAGTAGCGTTATAACACGTTTTAATAATCTTCATTAAAAATAAATAAGCGTTTGCACAGGTTTTCGTTATGAGTTTTTGAACATTAACGACAAGAGGGATCGGTAGGTACGTGAATTAAGTCGATTGTACGAAAAGTAGTTCTTCCAAATAAGTACCGTTTTGTCCACCTCCCGTATTCCGAAGAGGTACATTTTTTCCTCAGCCTTTTGGGCGGATGGGGAGAGGGGGGGACAGTGTCGTATCACAGCTGTATAAAGTGTAGTCTCACGATACAGTGTTTTCGTTATCAGTGTCCACAATATATAAACAGAAAGTGTACTGCGAAGCGTGTCAGTTTTATGCGGATCACAAGGGCCTAAACTAAACATAATTTTCTCTGGCCTACTTTATTACCATTTTTTTTCATATACCTACAGCTTCGTGATTTGGATTTTGTCTCTATTATGGAGATTAATACTGTTAACTAGCCATATCGTTCATTCGCTCACTCCAGTGGCGTCGATCCATGCTTCATGTGATTTCTTTGCTTCCAAGAGCATCACAAAATCATGTACTGATTATTTCGACACAAACTAAATGCAATTGTTGCTCACAGTTCGTTAACGACATTCCTCAGCACCTACATCATTCAAAACGCACGATTTGCTTCTTTGCACGCTTGTACGTACACTACTCCTCCTGAAGTATATCCCTACGAAGGTGAGAGAGCAAAGCAAGACACACGTTGAAAAGACACACGTTTCGACCGTCGAAAGTTCTTTTTTAGTAATCGCGTGGTGCATGCTTGGAATGGCCTGCCACCAGAGGTTATTTCAGCACCGTCCATTCCCAGTTTCCGACTTAGACTGAAAACAGTTGACCTATCGGGTGTTGTTAGTTTTTAGACCCTTTTGCCTCCTGCCATCAACCCCTTGGTTGTTTTTATTAAAATTGGCTGCGTGTTAGTGGCCCAATAGGACCCTTCGCATTCCAGTTGTTCGCACAACAAACGATTATTATTATTATATTATTATAAAAGGTTTAGTTTACGTGGAAATCGCTCGCTTTGCTCGCTCAATCCACGCACCTCCGTGCTTCAGAAACACCTCCGTGCTTGACCACCTTTTATAACCAGGTCTATGGGGCTGATTTTTCCATGCATCCAGTCAGTTGATACAAAACCAATTTTAAAATCTACGTGTAGTATTATGGAAAATACGTCTCCTTTTAGGTTACCTCTTGCCTGCATCCTTTTCCAGATTATCCCGCTTCGCTCGAGGAGGTTTGCATGAAGTAACTATGACGTCATGAACAAACATCATGAGGGTAAAAAAAAAACTTTGACGTTACTTTTTCAGGTTCTTTCGCGTATTTGAGGGTCATAAAATCAAGTTAAAGCGATGAAAATAGACCTAACGGTTGCGCAATTTAATTCTCTTTCGTTTGATCATACTCCCATCTTTGTAGGTGCCTTGGTTCCAGAGGAGTATAGAGGTATTATACACGCACGCCCGCTCATACGTCTTTAATGGTGTAGATAAATTTGAAAGAGTTTTCAAGGATGACAATTTAATGAAAGATAAGGTTGCCTCTGGCAAGCAAAAGGTCCCGCATGATGCATAAAATAAACACACTTTCATTTTCAGCCAAAACACTCTTTATGGCCATGTTCACCTTAATTCTACTGTTGTGTTGTACAATTTACTCATGAAGATTAATCATGCTACAGATTACATGTACATGCCTAATTTTGTTAAATTGAATTACATTTCAGAAGCTAAATCGTCCTGCACATGTGCAGTGATATCGTTGCAGCTAGTGAATCATTAAAAAATAATAAAAGAGAAAAAAATACATACATACCATAAACGGTTTATTGATAGCGGGGTCTACGAGACAACATGCCAACCTTATGGTGATCCTACAGTAAAAATGGAAAAGTTTAATATGGACTATGCATAATAGCGTAATTCGATAACGTTAAAATGCTTATTTGCAGTCTTTTTTTGTTTTGACTTGGTTCCACTACCAAAACATCGAACAAACTCGTTTTTGTTTGCTAATTTTATATTTCGTTGGCTGGGAACGAAACAAACTTGGGGAGTGAAATGATGTAAGCTCACACGACGAATGCTTCCAAATAGACACAGTATCGAAGGCACATCTGAAAAATCATTGCTACAGCACAAACAATCGTATAAATGGTGTAACGGTGTAGCAGCCAACACGGATTTCACATATATAAACAAAGCATTCCGTGCCGTGCAAATCGTGCAATTTGCGTTCACACGTAATAAATAAAGCGTGCCGTTCCGAACCGGGCCGTGATTTCGCACTCCAGCGTGGCCACGTTTCAAAACTGTATGGAGCGAAGCGGTTCGTTTTAAGTAGTATGTGTGAAATCGAATCCGTGCCTGTGCAAGCGACACAACGGCCTGCGATCCCTAAACGCAACGCGCTGCTCGCTCCCAAAACAAACGGAGCATCTGATTCAAGCAGACTACGACTAATAAACAAAGCTAAGTTTTCAACTTATAAATTAAGAAAGCGTTTACAAACGTTAAGGCCTGAAGTTGAGACGGGAGAACTGGCCACAAAAACCAAACGGAGGCTATACCTATACAAAGTAATACCTACCCACCCAAAACCAAAACTGGTATAAGAGAAGCCGCCAAGTTTCCAAAAGGTTCGGTCTTTGAAAGTAGTAATATCATTCAATCAGGGAAACGCTGCCAAGGTTAATTCTATTAACCAAGTTAATCGCACTTACTAATAGTTCGAAAGTTATAAATGAAAATTTAAAGATTGCTACTAGCGGTAGCAATCTTCAAGTCTTCATTTAACGTTAAAAATATTATTCGGTGTGATTAACTTGGCTAACAGGATTAACCTTGGCGGCCTTTCCCTGGTTGAATGATATCACTACTTTCAAAGGCCGAACTACTTTTGGTTTTGGGTGGATATCACAACTTTCATAGGCCTGTGAATACAAAGAATCCCACGGTCCAATCGTCACCTCTACCTTTTTTGTCTGTGGAGATATTTTATGTCTATAAATTTTCTCATTCATAATTTTCACATTTGCCATTGCCCAATTAGTCGTTACATCAGCCAAATTAACACGGTTTGGTTTATTGTATGCCCATGTTACAAAGGCTTAAGTTTATTCAATCGCAATTTTGAGCGTACTGGCTGCGAAACGCTGATGTGAGTGAGCGAAGCTCACTTCGCTTCGCTCACTCACAAGGTTAATTTTAATCATGCAATGAAGCTGTAATTGCTCACTAAAATAAATCCACGGATCCAGACTGGTAACGACTGATCTTTATCAATGGCGTATTGCATAAATAATGTGGTTCATGAATAAAAATCGGCGGAAGTCATTATTTCAACACTCGACCCACGGGGGCATGAACCGGCGACGTCACCAGACAACCGGACACGATGCGAAGACAGAGGTTTACAGAGACTTGGAAAGACCGTATCTGTTGTAGTGAGGCCGCCTTTTTTCATCAAAAATCATTTTTAACAGTCGGATGTCTACAATCGGATGATCTACTATTACTTGGAGGCAACACACCAGCGTGTGTCTAAATTTGCACCAGGGAACGCAGTTTTAAATGACATCGCGATACACAGGCAGAAACTGAAGCTTGCAAAATCTTAAAGCTAACGAAGGAAAAGAACGGTAGTGTAAAGCTGACACAACCCTTTGAATACAAACTCGCTTCCACACAATTATTAGTAACGGTGAGGGGGTCTGGATGTGAAAAAGAGAAAAAAATCTGGAAAAAAACAGCAGATGGAAAAAAAAATAGCCGAATAACAAAAAGGGCCGCGGAAAAAAAATCGACGTTGCGAAGGTCGCGTCCTGGGGAAATATTTTGCCAAGGTAAATAACAACAACAGCAACACCACTACCATCACCATCAATCATGACCATCTATGTTTTCCTTTGGCTTTCTTTCCAGGCTTTTGTTTCCCCGCACATGTCGTCCCAGTGCGATTTACTATCCGAAGTGTAATTTAATTCTTTCATTGTCACCACTCTCATCTTTTTAGGGGCCTTACTTCGAAGGGCGCACAAACAAACAAACAAATAAATAAACCAACCGAACATTTTTAGTAGCGTAGGTTCCTCATTTTTCTACATTTTTTCTGCCGATGTGTATGGTTCCCTATTTTTATTTTTTTTTACGTGTTGCCTACTGTAGTTTCTAGAATGTTTTCTGCTAAAAAAAAAATTGAGGTATCTTGACTAAAAATGTGTTTAAACCGTTTTTACGAACTTAAAATGACAAACTTTGTTATTATTTTTTTTTTTTGCCAATGCAATTAACCTGATCTAACCTAACAACAACAGTAAAAACAAAACAAAAACGGCAATACAGTTTATTTTTGCCTGCGACGTTTTTTACAACGCTTTTTTTTTTCCTACACTGGTGACTTTGCTAGTGTGTTTTCGCGCGCATGTTTGAGGGTCAAAAAACAGGTTAGGAACGATGAAAATAGGCCTATCCGAAGCGTAAATTAATTACCCTTCATTTGGCACCACTCTCATCCTTTAAAGGCATTATTTCCGGAGGCGAAGAAGGTGATACAAATAAACAAACCAAAAATTAAACCAACAACAAATTTGTAATAGTATAGGTTTCTAATCGGTCTACTTTTTTCCTTCCTATGAATGAACTCTTATTTTTTTTTACGTCTTGCCTGTTGTAGTTAACGAACGCTTCCCGCTGTAAAAATAATTGCGATAAATCTTGGCTAAAAATGTGTTTAATTAAACTGATTTTATGAACTTCTGACAAACTTTGCCTTGAAATTGTTTGCTATAGTAGCTGACCCAGGGACGTAGGGACGTAAACCTCTACGCCTTTGACTAACCTCCCCTCACATAACAACAACAGAAGGACAAACAAAACAAAAACAAGTTTCACTTCGATCAGCTACAATTTCCGTTTCCGTAGTTGGGTTTCAAGCTTAACCGTCAGAGTGCAGTCGGAAAACGTGGCTGACAACGCTTTGGTATTTATTGCGTGTGAAATCAAGTCGCGCTCGAAACGTGGTCGTGCTTGAGGCTTGAATGGCGCGGGACGGTACGGTTCGGCCACAACATGCGACGACTTATTGAGTGTGAAATCAGTACAGTGTCGAATAATAGCCAGTCTCTAATAACCGCGAGATTCCTAGCAGGTTGATAATTAATAAAACGATTTAAGACCTGACTGTTCACAGACCATTTGCAGTAGGTTACCTGATTTCCTATACACATTTGTTAAACACAAAGAACGATAGAAATCTATTCAATCAGTTCGATTCAATTACGCGTCCATAAACGGAGCAAGTTTAGACACTTTTCGCTAAATAAGAACATCTAAACTTAAAGTAGTGGTCGACCGAAACCAAGTTTTTCACTTTCGGCCGAAACCGAAACCACTACCGAAACCGGAGATTTGGTTTCGGCCGAAACCGAAATCGCTACCGAAACTGGCAATTCAGTTTCGGCCGAAACCGAAACCACTACCGAAACCATTAAATCGGTTTCGGCCGAAACCGAAACCACTACCGATACTAGAACCAAAACTTAAATAATATCACTTTTAATAATTAGACAAAAAGTAAGGATAAAATGCTCTTTTCTGCCGCTAGGCTGAGTAAAATCCACGCGCGTCCTTCACCCCCCCTCCCCACCTAAAAAAATGTCAAGTCTTGCGTAAATAATTCATGACTTTCGTTTGCATTTTATTTCTGCTTGTTAGTTTTTTTTTTTTTTAGTTTTAAAACGATTAACTAGTGTCAGTAAGGGAGGTCCAGATCACCAGAAAATCGTTTCATTCAATGAGTATAAGCCTTGCTTGAAACCGTAAATAAAGAGCATAAATTCCCTGCAGTGCAACGATGCCATTACAAATATGATTAAATATGAAATGAAAAAAAAATGTATTTATTATTGATCAGCATGTCAGAATAAAGCAGGATCTAGATGTCGGTGCCCCTTGGCCTAGTTAGACTATTAGTTAGAATTGGTTATTGCCAGGAGGGGAATTGGATTCGGTTTTACCGAAACTGCAGCATAGGATTCAACCGAAACCGAAACCATAACCGAAACTAGTTATTCGGCTTCGGCCGAAACCGAAACTGACCAATAACTTTTTGGCCGAAACCAGAACCGAAACCAAAACCAAAAATTTGACGGTTTCGGTGCCGAAACCGAAACCGAAATTCGGTCGTCCTCTAACTTAAAGGCACAGGCATCCATGTTGGCGTTCGTGAATGACTCAGTTTTGAGACATTAGTTCAAACATTAGTTTTACGACATTAGTTCAAACATATGTAAATGTTGCCAACACAGTCATTTTCTTGTTTTTTTTTCTTTTTCAAGCGAGATGATTTTTGGAGATTAACTTTAACCTGTGTAAATGTGGCAAACGCTATTCTCAACGGGTCCCACGACATACCAGAAGGATTTATGTCTCTATAACCGTGACAAAAAAAAAATTACATTCTCAAAAATTAAAGTCAATTAATGCGTACCTTTATTGTTGCACCTTGAATTAAGTTACGTATTTTTTTAACCTATGCATTAGTTGCATCGCGGTTTTAATAAAACTAAATTCCCCCCCCCTCCCCCCTTATACTATACGACTACTGAATTTTGACATGGGGTTGAAAATGAAATGATCAATGTATGCTGCATGATTTTTCTGCCCGCAATAGAAGTTTTGGTGGTAGTGGTAGTAGACATGTTGTACCTTGTTTTAAACCTTAAGTGTTTTTATCGTAAATATAAAATCGGCCAGAACCTTTGGTAGTAATAACACCAAAAATGCAGACAAATAATGTTAAATAAAGTATGATTTACGGCCCGGTGGCTACTTAACAGCAGCTGTAATTTGGTCAGCCAGAATGGATATTGGTTAGGTCGGGACTAAGAGTCACGTAAAGGAGACAGAAAATTAGCTGTAAATATTTGTACCACAAAAACCGGCAACCGGCGATTACAGCGTCATCATAATAAAAGAAAAAACACACCTTACCACACAGCAGAACAACGATGCAGTTATTATATTTAAATTTTCGACGATTAGCAATCACTTTCTTCAGAAAAACTAGTATTACACGAAGAAACAACAATGGATCCAACATTGTGAACAGCTAAATATGACAAGTGGGCAGCAACAATGACGAAAAATTAACATTTGATGAATCTGGGAATTGAACCCAGGTCTTTGGATTGAGTCTCCGATGCACTAGGCTAGGCAACACGCTAATTCGACTCTAACAAGATCGCTCTTAACGTCGATGACGAATTAACGTCAGCGTACAACAAACTGACGCACAATCCAAAGACTCGGGAACAATTCCTGTGTTCATGATGACTCGTGAATTTATGCAAAAAAAAAAAAAGGGCGTCAGTAATAGTTTGCATATATTTCGGGACAAAAAACGCCGTTATACAGAACATTTATTTCAACAAACAAAAAATAAATAATAAAAAAACTATGAAAACACAGGCCATGCTGCTCCTTGGATCGCTGTGTGCTGCGTACCCATTCTCGGATTGGCGTTGCCTGCTCTCTCGAAACCAGAACTAAATCATCGTAACCGTTTCCCTTAAATCATCATATAACGGTTTATCCATGACGTAAGCAAGATGGCGACAGACACACGGAGCTCATCCTCCATCAGTATTTCTTAATCTTTTTAATCTTTTAATAAGATTTTGCCGCAGGAACAGCAGGTCTGGCAAGGATCCGAGGATCACTAACAGCCAGCCTTGTGTAAGTGCCACGGGAAAGCTAAGCTAAAAACCTAAGAAAACAGAGCTAAACACGAAATCACCAATAAAACTCAGGACGTTTGTTTCAAGCAATGCTTGGACATGATTGACCGAAAATGTTTTGGGCGACGAGCAGTGACTGCAGCTTCAGGAAGGAAGTTCCAGACAAGAACAACTCTAAGGGAAAAGAAATTTTTCTACAATCCCAGTGCGAAGCTTTGTAGAATTTAACAGCCAATTTAAAGGGGTGGTACGTGTGTTGACACATGGTGCTAAATCAGGCAAAGGTAGATCGATCTCCATTCAGCCCCTGACAATCTTAAAGATGAGATAAAGATCAGCACGAAGTCTTCGCAGCTTCAGCGACTCAACAAGATTTGTAATCAAAAATCTTTCGTATATGTTAAGTTCTTTAAACCGACGATGCACTTTGTGAAACGCCACTGGACACTCCCGATCTTGTCAATGTCCCCCGAGAGTGATGGCGACACACCTATAGCTCGCAGATTCAATCAATGGACGAACGAACACTTTAAAAGCCCAAACTTTAAGGGTTATTTTACCAGACATAAAATATCGATTTACAGGTCAGCAGTATAAGGCAGACACCAAGATCGCTGCTGAATAAATGTTTAGAATTTTGCCATCACCAAGGAAAAAAAAACTTTTGAGATATATTGAAGATCGAACGTGGTAGAAGATGATGATGTATACATCATTAAATGGAGGCACCCACCTTTACACCCTCAGCGATTTATATTATAAAGAGGCACCCTCACGGCACTGTCAATCGTTGACAAAAAAAAAAAAAACAAGTTTGGACGTGGTGCCATTTCTGACAGTAAGCACAGAATAGTGCGTCTTGACTAATGGACACCATTTTGGAACTCTCCTGCCCTTTTCATCCAAATTTTAACGTCGTTATCATTGGAGTCAAGAGCATTCCGTATATTGAGGCTTGAACTGATAGACACAATGATGCAAAGAGTCGCAAAATGTCTCTTCGTGAAAGAAAGCACATCAAAACTGAAGTCAAAACAATACCCTGTGTCGACGGGGTTCGTGGCATGCAACATGATTGTTAACAGGGCTTCGCATCGGCGTTTCGGTTGGAGCTGGCAAGAGAGGCTCCCTTCCTTTGGTCATTGGTCCCGGTGCTTCGGTGAAGTTCCGGTACTCCTTCTGCCTGCCTTCTGTCGCCAGCCTTCACACAAACTAGTAAATCAAATTTGTGAGATTATTTGAGATCACGACTTCAAACGGCGAAAACTTGGCAGAAGTCCTCACTAAGTTTTGTTTTATCCAGATTTTTTTGACTTTCTGCTTTTCCTAAGAAAATTTTTTTATTCTGGCAGTGATGTTACGTTTTGGTATATTAATATATCAGTAGGTATTCTACCTCCTATAGTAGGATACCTCCTAGGATGGGTTTATATTCGTATTTTCCATTATACGAATTTCCTGTTAGACGACTTTCCGTTATACTGTTATACGGTATACGTTCTTTCAATTATGCGATTTTCCAGTTAGACGATTATCCCTCGCCCCAACCCCACACACACACACCCAAACCAAGGACCAACTGCCAGAAAAAGCCTAATCAACCTCCTAGCCCACTTCCTAAGATACCTCCTATACCTCCTATTCTCCTAGGTAGAATACCTCCTATACCTCCTGATATTATACCTCCTACAGCACCTGTTAGCAGTTGCTCGCGACTGAACATCCCTTTCTACGAATGACTGTCAAGAGAAGAAGGGCTATTTGAACTAAACCACCCAACTCAATTTTCAGTTTTGCCACCTGTGTACGACTTTCACGAAGTTAATTCACGACTTCGAACGACTTCATACTCGGCGGGGATACAATTTAATGCATATTTTATTTATTTTTTTCTACATTTTCTATGATTTTTTAAGTCCTGGTGGTGATCGGCTAACAAAAGGACAGAATAGCGAACATATCTGCCAAATCAATTTTTCAATTTTTGCCAACTACGCAAATTTTCGCGGAGCTTTTGTTTTTTCCCACTCGATAGAACCAAGCCCTTAGCTCATATACTTCTTACCAGCCTTTAGACCAGTTTTTAAACACTTAAAAATCGTCTTAATGTAAGTAGCCAACAAGAAGAAGACCCGCGTTCAAATAACTTTTTTTACACGGACTGTCCAAATCCGAGGCGTCAATCGGATCACGTTGCCAGGTTGCCAGGACTAGTTTCTGCGTGCGGGTTACTGATGTTACGTAATTAGCCGCAGCGAGCGCGACAGAGCCAGCGAGGCACGTAATTGAAAAATATGAAAAATTGAAAAACATCATTTTCTTGGGATCCGACGGTCCGTGTAAAAAAAAAGTTATATGCAGCGTTGTTGCCCCTTACCTAATCAGAAGAAGACCGTTAAGAAGACTATTAAAAAAGACTGTTAAGAAAGACTTTAAAAACACCGTTAAGAATGACCATATTTCTTACACCTTGAGAAGACCGCATTTACACGTTAAGAAGAACGTTAAAATTATATATTTTACACACTTGTGTTGTTTCCTCGTCTGTTTCATGGACTCTTGATTAAATCGATAATAACACGTAAAGCTTTTTTTTCAGGCAGGTGCCAGTCTGAATGCCCACGCAATGCCAGTTGCTTCAACCAATCAAAACGCCCACACTACAGTCACGCATCCCACTTAAATTATAGTCCACTACCAACGATGACTCAATCAATACATCAACTTTTAACACCGCAATCTCAAATAATCAACGACAGGTGCTTAAAAATCTAATTCCTTCCTCCCCAAATTAATCAAAAGGACCGAACATAGGCCCTAAAACCAATCTTTTCTCGAAAGCCGAAAGAGATATGAAAGAAAGTATGGGACTTACATTGTAGGTTACATTATTACAAACAACTTTTATATCAACCATTTTCTCAGTACGACTTACGGCTCTTGCGTAGTAGACCAAAATGGCAACAAATTCAGTAAAAATTGGACACCAATTTGGCCACCATCTTTAATTTAAACGAAACCATGTTCTCCACGAAAAAACGGATATAACCATATTTGTAGGGAATTTTATCCTCTATGTATATTTTTGGACAGAACATATTTTCATGCCTGAGGAACCGTTATGGGGGTACATTAAAAAAACAGCTTTGCGGCCGACACTTTGGAAACATAATACAAGTATTAAACTGACAATAATTAACCTCCCCACTTCAACTCTCCACCGTGGTAATGTGGTAACAAATTCGGTCGTACCCCTGTTGGAATTCGACCGACTGCCTTCCTTTTTACAAGAAAATTTGTTTCACTAAATAAATAAATAAAGATGGCCGACCGAAACCGAGACTTATTTATCTGCTCTGATATACAGGGTGTCACGGAAATACACTGACAAATTTAGGTGGTTATAGGGGACTAGGAAACAAACAACTTTTAGTAATAAACCCACGTAATGCAACAATGACAAAAATATCGGTGACGACGAAACGAATCAAGGCACAACTTAGTACACGTTCATAGCGGTTTAGGTGCTGTGCTATAGTACAGTGTAAAACCCATTACGTTCGTCTAAGGGGGGGGAGGGGGGGGGACCCCATTATCCCAAACTCTTGTAGTTCGGTGGTTTTTCTGTAGGATAGAGGAAACAAAACGTACATTAAACAAAACTGCTCAGGTAAATGGGAAAATTAGTTAACAGTTTTCTTTAAGGTCCACACTTAACCATAGAGTGTATATTTGGATGTTATAAGGTAGTACACTAATGACAAAGCAGTCCAAGTGACGTTTTTATGAATCACCACTCCAGCCCACCAAATTTGCATTTACTGCCTTTGGCCAAGATAGCAGAGACATGTTACAATAACATTTCTTTGCTGCTTTTTCACGTTGTTTTCACTGACTGTAACCTATCAAGCCAGCACGAAAAAGAACGCTAACTTGCCGTTTTTACAGTTACTGCTTTTTGACCGACAAACTATGAATTACATTAGACAAATTTACAGCCATCAAGCACACTTTGTAACTCATTACGTAGGAATGGTGGCGCCATCTGTGTTTCAGAAGAAAAAGATAAATTTGCTGCACTCTGTCAAACCGTTTAAACCTGAAAACCGCATTCTTTGAGTTATTGTCTTTTACCTTTCCAGGGCAGAAAAGGCACCTAAAGCGCTGTGAACGTGTACCAAATTGTGTCTTGATGTGTTTCCGCGTCTCTGATATTTTTGTCATTGTTGCATAAACCATGCAAACTTTCACATCCTGTATCTATAATAATAGTAATATTAAAAAACAAAAACGAACTCGTTTTATGCTAAAGATAAGGTTTAACTAATCCGAAGTCAAAACAACAAAGGAACACAAATAAACTTTCCTGTAAGGTTTCAGATACTGCAGTGTGACTGTACGGTTGAGTCCACGTGAAACCTTACTGCTGTACTCAAATCTTTTTGATCATTTTTACTTTTGCACACGATGCAATAGCTAATGATTGGTGCATTCTAGTGACTAAACGACATGGCTGGAAAATGTTTAAAAACTAATCGTTTTAGTGGGTTTGTAGAACAGGAGAAGCCCGAAGTGCACATGTAAAACCAACACAACCCGACGTTTCGAGCTAGCTCCGGCTCATTATCAAGGGAAATACAAGATACACTTAAAATTGCATAAAGTATTCCATGGTTGGATACAGACAAATGAAGGCAAAAATGCCTAAGTCAAACTACAATTCGAACAAGTTAAAAATTTAAAATTTTAAAAGGAGAGGAAGAGGATGCGACCTCTTTGTGCTGAAAGCACAAGAAGAAGTGGCGAAGTTTGAGTGTAGTCCTGGTTTAAATCAGTTTTCCCTTGTGGTGAGGGTATCAAACAGTTATTTTTATAGTACCCTGGTGTCGGAATTTAGTAACAGAGTGCTCTTTGAGGAGTGCTAAGTAGTCTTTGAATTTGTTGTCATTAGGGAGCAGATGATTATGAACCTGTGGATCGTGAAAGGCGATGCAGAGAGTTTCAAGATGCAGTGGATTTAGCACAGCTCTACAGGTAATTCAGGGTTCGTGTGAGTCCTTCAAAATCTGGAAATATCCTTGAAAGTAATAATGAAATTCCATGCCTGGAATAGTACCTAAAAATCTTGAAAAATGATGTCAGTATTATCAGTAGGGTGATGAACGTTAAGTAGACGACGTGACTTTAGAACACTGAATAGATTTAGCCAAGAAATGATTAGTCGAGTGCGTGTAGCCTTACATTATTCTTCTTTTGTTTGGGCATGAAAAGATTTACATTTTGGCTGTGGCTTTAATTGTATTTACGTGTATAATGGTTGGATACAGCAGTAAGGTTTCACGTGGACTAAACCGTACAGCCACACTGCAGTATCTGAAACCTTACGGGAAAGTTTATTTGTGTCCCTTTGCTGTTTTGACTTCGGATCAGTTAAACCTTACCTTCAGGATCAAACGAGTTCGTTTTTGTTTTCTAATTCATGCTACTTTGGCGTACCATGCAGTTTAGATTAGCTTGTTTTGATGTTTTGACATACCAAGTTAGTCTTCTGTACGTTTTGAAAACACCCTGAATTTCGCTCTCTTCGCTCGCTCATTCAGTTTTAGTCTTTCTGATGAAGTTGGTTCGTATTATTTACTAGCTGAAGCCCTTAAGTCCTGTGCACGGGTGGTGTTTGATGCACCATTTTCAAAATTGGGACTGCTTGCTCTCTCATGTGTTTATTGCGGAAGACGTGTATTCCGTCTATGTATTTTTGCGCACACAGGCTAGCAAACGCTGATTTTCGTTCGCTTCGCTCGCTCAATCAGCACCTCCCCTGACCCAGAGACTCCATGGACTTTCATATGAATATTTCAACCGGAAATTGATAAATGCGCATTTGTGCAGCAAAGTCGAAACCTTTAGCCCGCGGGCTTTGTCATTTTAAAAAAAATATTTAACCGAGTTTCACTAATCCTTTTATTTTAATTGTCCACAACGACAAAACCTTTAGAAAGCGGTTAATTGTGGGGCAGCGATGGCGTTTGATTCACCGTTTGCAACATTGGAACGGTTTGTGCTGTCACATCTTTGTTGTACAAGGCGTGCATGCCGTCTATGTTATTTTTGAGCACGCTGGCTAACAAACGCTGATTTTCCTTCGCTTCGCTCACTCAATCAGCGCCTCCACCCGGACTCTATGTACTTTCGTATGAATATCTCTACCGGATATAAATAAATACGCCTTTGTACCTTGGGTTCGTGTATTTGATTCTGGGCAGAAAGTAAAGTGCTTTCAATATTAAAATAATTTAAAGGAGTTTCTCTAATTTTTTAATTTTAATCGTCTACAACGACAGAACCTTTGCTGCTGACCTCTTTATTCCCACCTCCCCCAAGTAAACTAAATGTAATCGTCCGAATGCATAACTGAAGGCACGCATTGAATTGATGTCATTCGTGCCACAAAAAATAATTTGTGCGAGTGCTTGTATAGATACTGGCTATGTACTCATTTTTTTTAGACTAATTCTTTTCAATTTTTCGATAGTTTTCGTTGGTTGTGTGTGCAGCCGCCATATTTGCCTCAAGCGCCAAGAATAAGACGTGTGTGCCGCTCACCGTTTTGATTGGCTGACGGACAACTCCAACCGCCCGTCAACCGGAGGAACATGAAATTTTTTCGAAACGAGTCGGACACTCAACGGAGGCTTTGCGTTACGTCTGCTGGTTGCATTTGAAGCATTGGACGACGGACAAAACGGTGTGGTGTGACGTGGCCTTAAAGTGGCACTATCACCGTTTGAAATGCGAACGAAAATACCATGGCAGCATCTAGCGGCAGTGATATTGTTTACCTCTATAGCCCTTTTCGGAAACTTGGCGGCCTCTCTGACACCAGATTTGGTTTTGGCTGGATTTTACATACAGCTGTTGTTGTAGTCGGAGCAACTTTTTTCCAAGATTTTCTTCAAAGTGTTCAAAGTTACGCACGCTTGTTTATCAAAAACCGAACCTGGTAAAAGGGACCGCCAAGTCCAGAATTGTTTGGACCTTCAAAGGATTGGTATCACCAGACCAAAATATTCTCCAAGTTAATCGCACCGACTAATAGTTCGAATATTAAATAAAAACTAGAACATTGCTACTTTCGTTAGCAATGTTCAAGTTTTCATTTAACGTCCAAAGTATTATTCAGTGCGGATAACTTGGCGAATGCTTTGGTCTGTTGATAATAATTTATTTGAAGGGCAGAATCATTCTGTACTTGGCGTTCCCTTTTACCAGTTTTGATTTTTGCTATGATATCAATTCTTTTTTTTTTTAATCGTGTATTTTAGACTCAGGTCAACTAGTCTGCAGATGTGTAATAATGGGCCACGTCAACAATGGCTTGAGTGACCATTTTCCCAATATTTTAATTTCATATCACTCCTTTGAGAGGCGGAACCATTCTCAATTTAGTGGCTACCAGTTTTGGGTTTTATTTTGGTACTTTGTTTATTTTTCGTTAATTGGACGTGGACACAATTTCTTTGGCGACATTGTTTAGATTTATTGCTACACACCAGCGTGTTTCTAGATGCACACGCCAGTATACACGTTGCCATTTTCCGAACTTTGGCCGCCCAATGAGAGACGATACCGACGATACTGCCAAGGTTACCACACTATACATTGTACTTGCGCACCCTCCCACGACAGTCTCCAGGCAGTAAACCAGAAAAGGTAAGTAGTTCGTATCATACTGCAGCCACAAGTCCGATTTCATGACTTGAAGCCTTCCATCTGATCTCGGTGTGGATGAATAGGCTGGAAGCAGTTTGCTAGATAGTAACGTATTTGCAACGTTATTAGGATCAGATTTTGCACTGAAAGCCACTTAGCTGACATTCCTACTTGAGTTAATTTTTGTCAGGTGGGTTGTTGCTTTTGATTTTAACACAATCTAAGCTTTTATACCGCATTATTATTTTGGTCCAAGTACTTGAAATATGCCAAACTATGCTTCAGGATATTATATACTGACGCTATGGTGTCGCGCTACAATGGTTTACTCGACAATTTCAATTGATGTGATGTTTGCTTCCTAACTTGGCGCGACACACTAACGTGCACCTAGATCGAGGAAATTTATGTGGTGTAACTAGGTTCATTAATACATTTTTATACGCTGTTGTTTGAAACAAACAGGTGACAACATCTAAAATCATCCCTTTCGAAACGGCAAGACGAAGAAATGATCAAAGATGGTTCATTGCCGACTTCCGGTAGTGTTGTCTTTCGAATGCTTTCGAAGCACACTGAGTCACACCGTGGTATGACGTCGAACGAGTCGTTTCCGCCCAAGCAGCCCGGACAGCCAATCAGAGTACTGCAAAGAAGCACGTGACTAGTGGATTTACAAACAACGGAGTTAAAAAAATAAAATCTCTCTGTTTACATTGTTAACCGACGAAAAAAGCATTTACTTTAGTAAAAAAGCAAACTATAACAAACGGAGATTCAGTTTTTTTTTATGAGTTTCCGTTTCCGTTTTATCTGAAAGACTTGCGAAGACGTGACTAGTGGCTTTGCACACATGTGGATTCATGTGACGTCACTTCTTCCGGTATGGTTGCTTCCTACCCGCAACATGAACGCCTCCTTCATTTAATCCTTGGCCTGAGCCGGAAGT
Source organism: Lithobius niger (assembly GCA_023313725.1). NCBI lineage: Eukaryota > Metazoa > Arthropoda > Chilopoda > Lithobiomorpha > Lithobiidae > Lithobius > Lithobius niger. The sequence continues at coordinate 39,397 of JAHWFP010199996.1, forward strand.
TAGTTTGTTACCTAAAATATGGCCTATTGGTGCTTCTTGTCCTACAAAAATTATCGTTCTTCTTTGGGACCATTCATAAAGTATGTCACGATTTTTTTTGGCCAATTTTGTCCCTCCCCATGTCACATTTTGTCACACCTACTCATACCCCCTGAAAAAGTATGTCACACTGACCTCACCCCCCCCCCCTCCCGAAAAATGTTTTTCTGGGGATGCAATTTTGTAGACCTGCGCTAAACTTTAAAAAACAATCACCTGCCATGACCCAGTTAAAAATGAGAAGCCACAAATAAAGGAAAAGGAAATGGAAATAGTCGACTTAACGTTCTCTTCAACTGCTAAGGTTATCTCCGTATGGAGAGGGACAGTTTAGCTAGGATATACCTAGGATCGTTCACATGCCACAATCGACAAGAGCACGAGCACATTTCGGGACACTTCTATTCTCGAATGTATGGAGGGAGGGGGGGGGGGGGGGGCTAAGCCCAGGATTGAGATTACGAAGTAACACTGCCGAGGAATTTGCTAAGCGACGGAGGTAAGTTAATGTTCGGCAGTACAGACAGTCGGTAGAGCATAGTTTTTAGACGTAAATCTTAACATTTATCCTGCGATTAATTTTACGTAGCTTTCCTCGACGAATTGGTGCTAGCTTTAAAACCATTTATGAGTAGCCTACATTTGGTTCTAATTACAAAATTTAAGTTGTCACCACTGCTATCACAAAGTTTTGAAGTAAAATGTAAATACATCAACGCGTTCGTGTAGCCGGAAGGCCTTTTAAGGAAAAGAGAGGTAGCATCTCAGTTGGCATCTTTTGGCCTGTAACTGATGTCCTCGGCTGTAGTACAAATCAATCGAGGCAGCTGTTTTCAGCGGCCATACCGTACAAATAAGCCGCATGTACTTGTTTTCTCTCAAGTTCTGGCCGATACTGTAGTACAACCTTAGCTCAACACCTCTGCGAAGTTTTGAACAGAAGCTTTTCAGAATCAATGCTATGACATCAGACGGTGACGTCCGAGTCCATGCAGACTTTAGGAACGTACTGAGGCTATCTCGCTGTTATTTCCTCCATTTCAGATCTTCTAGGCATTAGTGACATGTCGTATTGTGGATGGGAAAAACTGGTTGAAGATAAAACCTTCAATTCAAATTTTCCCAACCTTATAACATTCAGAATGAGCTATACATTACATTTCACATGGCACATTACATGGCTTGTTTGTTTCGTTGAAAGAAGTGGCTTGTGCATTTTATTTATTTATTTATTTATTTATTTATTTATTTATTTATTTATTTA
>JAHWFP010199998.1:0-14450 GCA_023313725.1 Lithobius niger
TCCCCTATTTTTGTATCTCTTTATAGTAATGTAGGTGTTAGCCTAGGTAAGTAAAACCGTAAAAACGCGTCGCAACAATAAACAAAAGAGTTCACAACTGGCAAGTGGCAACTAATCAAACCTAGCTAACCAGCAAGCGGCGACTGGTGAAAAATGATGATCTTGACCTATAAATCACAGCAAAATTTATGTGACGTCGTTAGAGTGTGGCCGGCCTCCATTACTTTGCGTACAAAAGTGACAATGGCACCATCTAGTAGGATATAATTACACTACTGGACTGGCTGCTAACAAGAGCTGCAAATTGTGAAAGACGATAACTCGCCTCAATCTATTTCACTCTTTCTATGAGTGGGCTAGCTACTAGGCTACTTTGGCAAAATAGAAACTTCACATTTACAAAGTCAACAAGTTTTCAGTGAAACATTTTCTTGAAGTTGTTTTGGGTTGTGTATCCTTTTCAGGGCAAAAAATGTGTATTTGTTAGTTGTCAATCATTAGCAAAATGAATTACTGTAGCCTACGCCCGAACTCATTCAGGAGTTGAATTAGCTTACAAAATATGTATATTTTTTAATTGTTAAACCTCTGAATAATTCATTGATCTGTTGAAAGTAAAACACTATATCGGTTGACTATTATTTAAAAAAAATTCTGTATGCGTTGTTGCCTGAACAGCTAAAATTAAAACCGGTAAACAGCGATAACTGTGGTTTTGTAAAGTCACAATAAGCACTCAAATCACCTAAACCACCAGGCAGAAGTCTGTTCACAGATCAACTGGAATTTCTGAAGAATGCACCGGTTTCCTTCCTCAGAAAAAAAAACGCAGAAGACGGAGGAAAAGTGAGCTCTCACAGGATGTAGTGTAAACAAAATATCAAAATGACGCGCGTGAAGGAGCAGACCACAGATCTATAAATCATAGCGTCCAAGGAAACGCGCACAGAAGCGGAATCTCCTTGGATGCGATGATTTTTAGATCAGTGGTCTGCTCCTCCATGCAAGTCGTTCGAAATTTTGTTTACACGATGTCATGTTCTGAGGAAGGAGAACAGTCTATTCTAAGTTTTTTACCTACTTTATTTTCATTTTTTATTTGGTTTTGTTACAGGTCGTCTCACCGTCATGGAGGCTAGCATCGCCACTCGGTGCAGTTCCCTCACGAGATATTACAGCTGCTTCAGTTGTAAGTTTCTACTCTTAGAATGTGTAGATAGTTGAAAAATGCTTTTTATGTTCCAAATAAGAGCGGGGGGCCTGCCATCTAATAGTTTTGGAGTTGGCTATTGTACGCATCGATTAAATGATAAACTTTAACCTAAATCTGAAATGATTTTTAGGTTTAGAAAATATGACCAAAGCATACATTTGGAAAGGCTAGTCGTACATTTTTTAACCCTTTGCGTGCCACGATTTGTCTACAAATAAACCATCCCAGGCCATGATTTCGCGGGGATAAGTACAAGCCCTGACATCGTCAGCTTGATAAAATTGTTAAAAATTGTGTAACAAATCTTCTTATGTGCAATTTGTTGTTTTAATGGAAACAGATGCACTCATTTTTTGGTAGTACGATTAATTGCCCACGGGATTCTAAAAATTACGTGAAAAGATCTGAAACGGGCAACAAAACCATTATGAGAATTAAACGGGCGTCATGACGTTCGTGGTCTCCCAGAGGCATTTATTGAGGACGTCGTATGACGTTCGTGGTCCACGAAGGGTTAAACATGGACATGGATTAGACTGCGATGTTGGACGTGATAATGTATTCACTTGTAGAATTATTAGTACGATAAGTTGTTGTAAATTTGAAAAAACGCAAGTTAGCTTAGAATTATTACTCATTCACTATCTCTTTCGGAACTAACGTTAAATTACTTACCTGACCGTGGTTGTCATAAGTTTATAAAATGCTAAGTGATCAGTTTAGAATTATTGATGTCACTGTCTGGCTCTCTGTGACAGTAAACTTCATTATCATACTTCTGACCCGACGGTTTTTTTAGAAAAAAAATATGAACTATTTTGGTTTTCTGAACCGATCGGTGCTGCAGCCAGAGGAAGGGTCTAGAGGATTAAAAAAAAAGGCCAGGAGGCAGAGAAGGATAAAAAAAGAGCTAAATGCTTAAAGAAAAGGTAAAAACAAAAAAGTCTGACAAGCCAAAAGAAGAATAAAAAAGATCCCCAGGGAAAAACCCCTCAGCGTGCTCTTTTACTGAAAGTTACCCGTGCCGTCTCGGATGTCTCTGCACGCTACTACAACTTGGATTGTTATAAATTTATAAAATTTAAAAGGGCTAGTTTATGGTTATTGCTTGATTTTCATGGACTTTTTCTGGCTCCCTAAACATGTTACAGCCTATTGAATAAGGTCTAATTCGTGCGTAGTTAAGTCTCTCTGGGTGCTAGTGGAATACAATTTTGTGTGCACATGAGGACGTGCAATCACATCTCCATGCTAATCAGTGAACAGATATGCCAAAATGTTTGTTTTATTTTTAGGAGTTCGTGTAAAGCAGTAAATTAATACCATAATCTTTGATAAGTTTTGAAACAAGCCCTCTTCGACAACGGTTTCCTCGTAATTCTCATTTACAGTTATCTATGATTCACCAGATTTCAAGTAAAAGATTGTAGTTATATGTCGGCAAAGTTTCTTGGACATAAAAACTAAAAAGTTTAATTCTACAAATTAAACAAATAATATTACTGGTAATCAGAAGAGTGGTTTGGAATTTACATGTCCACAACTCATGACGGCTGCAGTTTCATGATATGCATACACTTAACTGAGCTAGTCCAATCAGACGGCTAAGCAGTACTTTTCATTCGTCATTGGCAATCTTATTACGATGTCGCTACATTGCCAGCCGTTTCGCATTATTTGTACTGTGTTACCAAGCCATGCTCATTTGTGCGGTGAATGTTTAAGGAAAATAATAAAAATCAAAGATGGCTGGCTGCAACAATGAAGTTATTTTCAATAGTCTCCCAGTTCCCCTTGTACCCAGTAGGAAACAGTTTTTACTAAATACTCATAATGGTTAGCTGACGCATTGTTTTCTGAAACATTTCTATTTTCAACAAAAAAAAATCTTCACTCTTCGGCCACACCTACCTTAGGGAGAGAAAAAGGTGGTGGATCCTGACCCCAAAGGACAAGGACTTTCGGTAGTACTGAATGACGAAAATCATTCATTTTGATGCACCTCTAAATGTAGTGAATGAGCACGTAGATCTTTGATTTGCTGGATCGGGGCAGGGTGGCATATCAATTATACTTTTATGTATTTGATATGTATCAGTGATGTGTATTGTGATATTTGTTTATAATAGTTTATCTGAAAATGTAGTTTAAGGGTGTACCGATCAGCTTTTTTCCACGAACCTCTACCAAGCATTTCAGTAAAAAAAAAAAAATGACACGGTATGCCAAACTGATCACTAATGTCGTTATTGTCGAAGTTCTCACGGTTAACATTATCAAGAACCAATAATATGCGTATGCAAAGTTCTAATTACAGTGTTCACAAATTGTAACTGTTCCAGTTGTATGTTAATTATTTGGAACTAGCGAAGTCGATAGCTACTGAAGCATATGCAGGCCTGTTTATGGCGGGCTGTCAAGAATAAATTATATCTCCATAACTTACAAAGTTTAGTGACAAGACAATTCCAGTTAAATTAAAATTGAAAATACGCATTACCAAAAATAGTCTACTTCACTTGGTCTGTTGAGCTTGGGATTATTCGCAAATTTTTGGTTCCGTCAGTTGTGGTGGTGGTTGGCCGACAATCTTCCATCTTGTTTAGGCTTCTAACCACTGACTTGTAACCTAGTTGACCATGTTGTTTTCTTTCAAATTTCTACGCTGATGCTTCTTCTTGGCCTGCGTCAGTCTGTTGTGGCGATGGTGGCTCTCGTTCTTCTTGTGTTGGCGTTTAGTGTTGCTCCCCGTGTGTGGTGAGTTTGGCTGTCAGGATCCTCACAACATATTTTGTCCTTCATCTTTGGTTGTCTGTGGTTTTGAAACTGGTCGGGGTGCCTCTTGGACCAGTGCTGGGTTTCTGTTTTTCGGCTGAGTGTCATTCACAGTTCTTCAGTAACTATGGTAACACACTAAGATTACATCTTTAGGTAGAGAGAACTCGAAAATCGCATTATCAAGTTTTCACCACTGACCTATATATCGCGTCTGTTTTGTGAGCCACCTGCTGCTCAGCTTGATCGCCAGATCTGGCTAACTAACCTGTCGATGCTGGGATAAGAATGGCCAAAAATGTTCATCAATGGAATCTTATTCTTGTCAAACTTACTGGAAAGGAAAGGAACTTATGGAAGTTTGTGGTCCATTTCGGTCTCCACTGTGCATTGGATGCTGCTGTTCCACAACGAGTCGCGTGTTTGGCGTACAACTTCTTTCTACCTGCTCAGGACGGGCTGTCATAAACGTAGCCTATCTTTTGCATATCTAGTCTAGAGTGGTAGTTCGGGATGCTGGTTGACTCGTGGGGAAATTGGAGTACAATCTCCACGAGTTCCGGTGAGCAGGAGCACTTTGTGGGGATCCTTTCTCTTAGAGGTAGGCTTTGTCGAGGAAAGTCATGTACACGTTCGAGAGGAGTGTCTTCAAGCATTGCCTGTCAAGTTCTTTTTTGATGGGGCTCATGTCAGTTCTGCAAACTGACTCCTCGATTTCCGGAAGATGAGGTCATACGGTCAGGCAAAAGTGCCATTAATGAATATCCAGGAGCCTACACATCAGTGAAGGGCTTGACACCCAATCTGACAGCCAAACTCAACACACTCTGGAAGCAACCTCAAACCGCAAGAAAAGGAGCCACCAGCATTGCAATATCAGACTGATGCAACCAAGAGGAAACAAGGCACGTAAATTTAGAAAAACACAACTTGGCCAACTAGGTTACAAGCCAGTGACACTTCTCAGACACCTGAAGAAGGTGAAAGATATTGGACCAACAACCACCAAAAATTTGCTGCTACTCCAAGCTCAAAAGACTACGAAATTTTTGGTAATACATATTTTCAATTTAAATTTTTTTTCCAGCCAAAGTGGTGGTTAAAAAAAATATATTCCGTCAACAGTAAGGCTGTACTGGTACCACTTGACTCCATTTGGTACCGACACTGAGTCCGGTACCATAAAAATACAACAGATTCCTATAGCTGTATCCCAAGAAAGATTGCTTTTACTGCCAAAGAATAGGCTAAATAATTTGTTCTTTGGATGTAAACATACATGAAATTGCACAAGTTGGTGCAGTACTGCAAACTGTTTGGAGTAAAACTGTCCACGAGATGTGTTAAGCTTTTTGAGGCAGTGGTACCTATAAAATGTGTGGGCCACATGTCATGAGCATGGTATTGCTGAGCTACTGGTATCGGAACTGGTACAGAGTAACTCAACATGCGTTTGTTAACCTACCACTGAACAAACAAGTTAACAAAATGGTAAACTTTTTTTTGAACGACGTGACAAATATCACGATACATTTCAAAATATAGTGTTTTGGTTTTTACCAAAACGTTGATATTTTTAACTGCCGATGGATATATTTCCTCATCCCTGCTAACTTAAAGTAAGATTTTTGTTTTTCTGTAAGAATTTTGTTGAATTCTGCATGTATTGCGACATGTGATTGTATGCTTTGTTGTGTTGGCGTCGGCTACTGCATTCATGTGGTATAAGGTGCCTAAAAACTGTTTTGTGTTTGTTAATTGTACTCATGCTTGATTTCCTTTGTTTGAGTTTATGCATGCGATCCACAATCCAACAAATTTTGTGCTGGTGAGTGCTTTTTTTAAACATTTTGTCCTTTTAATTTTTATTTTATAACCTTCTTTGTTTCCTCTTCTCTCTTACGCCTGTGTGTAAGGCCAATTTAATTAATGAACTTTCTTATATATATCGCTGTTACCTTTCTGTAATTGGGGTGCAACTGCCTGCTGCTGCTTTGTAAAATCTGTAATTTTCTGTTCTGCATGCCTTTTTTTGCATGCCAGGAAGCTTGACTGAAAATATGTATTTTATGGAAAGTTCTGGATTCTGACTTTGGTGCTTCACACAAGTGTGTTATTAGGCTGATTCAGTGTCTGTAACGTATAGTGATAAATAAATTTATTTTAAGTTGAAAATTGTTGAAGATGAAACGTACTGTTTTTCTGTTAGACTGTGCAAATAATGAAAAGAGATTTTTTTTTTACCACTTGTAACGGCATGTTTACTGGTTTTTAGGGGTGTATGCAGGAACTGTTTATGGAGATGGCACAGACGATGCACGAAGGGGCACCGTGTCCAAAATGTTGTTATTTTTTGGGAGCAATTTTCTTATGTTGATAGTTACGTCTGGTTTGTCCCATCCACTTACTTTCACCTCTTAAAATTCATTCAGATGGTGCCAGAAAGGAGCCAGATGGCCCTTTTGGGGGAGGCACATGCCCCTTGTGCAACGCCCTTTGCTGGAAAAAACTAGAACATGGAGATTACTCATCATGCTCACTTTCAGAAACAGGATACTGTCTGTATCTTGCAAATTTTTGATTTTTTATCAACAAACTTCATTAGGCACGGGCTAGAAAAATGAATGCTCTGGTTACATCTGCATAATTTTCGTCTGCTTGCTTGAAACGAACGTCAATGGCCCCCGATATCTACAAGGTAAGCTCACGCAAGTGGCAAGGCCACCTATATTTATGGTGGCCATGTTCCTTGCGTGTGCTTACCTTGTAAATATTGGTGACCATGGACGTTCTTTTCAAGCAAGCGGACGAAAATTACGAGGATGTAACCAGCGAACTCGTTTTTCTGGACCGTGCCTGGTGAAGTTCGTTGATCAACAATCGAAAATTTGCAGGATACAGACAGTATCCTGTTTTTGAAAATGATCATGATGAATAATTTCCGTGTTCTAGATGTTTCAAAATAATTCCAGTAAGCCTAACGGTTTATTTTGTGATGCCCTTGCTGGTTTTCATTAATAAATATCATCCTCATGATTTCGGGGCATTTGCAATTATGGTGTATTGGACTGTAATATCAACCAAAAATTTCAAATTGGGGTGAAATCTGTTTAACCCCCCCCCCCAAAAAAAACCAATTGATTCTGCATTTTTTAGTTTACACCAAGAATATTTTTTGTTACTTTGCCTTGAAATAGCAAATTTTTTTTTTCTAAAACCTGCTGGTTAAACTCCTGAAAAAATTCCAAGTTTTTCTTTTTCGGCAATTTTCGACCTTGCTCTAGTAAAACTGGACTGAATACATTGCTTGAGTACACTTGTGTAAAGATACCTACATGTCTGCAGTTGATTTATGTTTTAGGTATACAAGTCACTTTCACAAGGTATGGTAACCTTTCTTTTGTTTGACTTCTCAAAACATTCTCTATTGTTGATACAGTACTTACAGCAGCTTTTAGTTATGCACAATTCTAGTCTTTGTAAACCTAATATGGCACTACATTATTAACTTCTAAGCTAGAAGTACTGTGATGGCTGCTGGTTGATGAAAATGATTGATTTGTTTTGGTTATTTAAATTAAAGGCTGCACCTTTGACAGCGAAATATGGCGGACGTCATCACGTAACAATGCTCCCTGGACATGGCATTGGACCAGAAATGATGGCTTACGTTCGAGAAGTATTCCGGTAAGGAAAAGAAAAACAAATTCGGACATCAAAAAGCACTGTATCGACTGTTTTTGTCCAGAAAGGAAAAGGAACAAAACTTTTTAAAGCAGCTTATGTCAATTATACAGTACATTTTTAAATAATTTGTTAAGCTCTGGTTTAAGTGGAAACTGGTGAAGCTCGGTTTTTGGCCTTGAATTTATTCCTGACATTGAAAGGAGAAGCGATACGTATTCAGTACCATTGTATTCAATACTATGACGGCAAAGTATTGAATACAATGGTTTTCAAGCAAGCATAAACTGGGTTCTCAAGATTTGAGTTAAACTTTCAGTAACTTTCTGGTGGACTGTTTTTACCGGCTTACCGCTGCATCTTGTCCCTCTCCTGTCTTATTTATACGAACCTGTTGTTGGTTGGTAGTAAGATGCTGCTTTTATTGGTGTTGATTTAATATACCATAGACATTTTCGGAAGTTTTGTTTCTTGCTTTCTTTAAAGTGAATCTTCATTTTGGCTTACGTTCATTTAATGATGCTAAGTGTCCATACAAAGCTGTGATTTCATGCTGTGCTTGGTTTCCCATCATTGTTGTTCTGACAACAATGATCCACATCACTTATTACCGATGAACGGAGCAACTAGTTAAAACTCGTCGAGCCAATTGAGATAGCTCGGAGCTGACTGAGCCACTTGGCTCAGAGTTTCAACTGGTAGCTCCATTTGTCTGCAATGCTGTTGACCTATTCTAGGGTCAGAATGTCATCTGTCAAAGCATGTAATGGTGATGCAATACTGAAATTACTTATCCAACAAGAGTAACGTGTTACCGTTCGCCAGTTGTTGTGTAAGTCACCTTGTCCTTTTGCCAAGAACGAAAATCACTCCTGTAACACCCTAGCAATGAGTTTAGTGATTGGGAAGTTACCATTACAAACATTGTTACCAAAGAGTTTCAAAATGGTCAAGTCACGAACTTGTTTTTCAGCAGCAAATTTTCAACCATGACATGGGTCTTCAGGTTATGATTAAGAATTCACTGCTGAAAAACTAAGTTATTCATTTTATTTCAAACTTATCACATCTCTGAATTGAAATCTAAAGCGTGAAAAACTATGTTGGGTGGCTCTCAATACTTGATTTCCTGTTACTCGTAATGCGAAAAGACAAGGAGTCCATCCACGTGAGGATGTCACTGCAACCGAACCCAAGAACTCAAAAAATGACATCAGGCCAACACCAAATCAGCTGGACTCAAACCTCCACGCTACTGGTGTCAAACTTGCAGACCATTTGAGAGCCTTAGAATCAATTGTGATCAATCACTTCGAAAATGTAGGCATTTCCCTAATGAATATTTAACCTCCGGGCTTGTACCCTCATCCACCCAAACTGCAACACCAAGTAGAAACCTGGAAAGGGCTGCCCTCCCCGTAAACCAGTTAAAGATCAGTGGTTTGCACTGCCAAGTTTGAACTCGGCAACTCTGACGTAGAACTTGAAGAATCTGAAATCTCGGTGAAAGCTTGACGATGACTAACGTCGTGGACCATGGAGTCCAGCCAATGTCTACGTTTGTTGTACCAAACAAGTTGTTTGTGAAAATAGATTTATACTCTTTTCACATTGGGTCTAGTAAGTTTCAAAGTAAAACTGTTTACGGAGTTCTTGTTCTTTGTACTTTTTTTTTCTTTTGGCAAGTAAGGCTTCGGAAAACAAATGTTTTGGTTCTCAGGCATATTTTTTACAAGTCCCTATTTTCTTCGGGATAGTAAATTCCTAAACTATTACAAACTACAACTGAACCGGATGTTTCTGCAACATAACGTGTCATTAGGTACAACTGCAGGTATTAATTCTGCACCTCTAAAAACCTTTTTGAGCTGATTAAAGTGGTTTACGGAAACATCCAAAGTTACCAAATAAAAATAAAGAAGGTGTCTGGCGTTTAGGTCACCCCCCCCCCCAAAAAAAAAAAATTGCCTTGATGATTTATGGCACCTATAATGCAAATGTTGACCTAGTAGACTGACACATGTTCTATTATGATTTCAGGTACGCTGGAATTCCTATTGATTTTGAAGAGATTAATATGGATGCTCAAAGAGACGACATGGATGAAGTGCATATGGCTGTCACATCTATAAAGAGGAACGGCGCTGCCATTAAAGGTAGGAATTTCCTTTGGCAAATGCCTGTGGCTGTGAATTGAAAAACCGGCAACCGGCGATGACAGTGATTGATTGAAGACAAAGTTAAATACATAAATCACCATTTGTACAAAACACTACAGTACTTGAATTTTCGAGGATAACCCGTTCCTCTTCATCAGTAGTCGAAAAAAAAACTTGTGACATTTTCATGACGAGTGTCAATCGTTATTTTGAAATTTTGACCCCAGTCCAGAGTGAACCACTGATCTCTACGTTGTATCTGGAGGTGTTCTATGCGGGTTCCAGTGCTCGTCGAGCTTGGCCATCAGAACCGGTCGTACAAGTCCTTCAATCAAGTCATTTGAAGGGCCTGTGAGGTTCATGAGTGGTATTCTTTGTCGCGAAAACCTCTTAATAGCCGGTGATTCAAGTGCCCTTAGGTGGGTTTCTTGTGCAGTGTTGGAATGGAGCAGTATGGAAAATAACGATTGACACTCATGTAGTGACATTTTCAAGTTGTTTTTCGACTTGTGATGAAGAGGAACGGGTTATCCGTGAAAATTCAAGTACTGTAGTGTTTTGTACAAGTGGTGATTTATTATTAATTCCCTGTGAATAAAAATTGAGGTCCTTTTTCTTTAAAATTTCTGAAGACTTGCGCGATTTTGTTCTGCACCTTCTGTCGTAAGGCCATTCCCAAATTACCGGGTGGGCAAATCCGACACTGAAGGATAGGCAGAGTTGTGCACATGTATCTTCGCTCATTGGTACCAGAAAGTTTTAAAAAGATTATTTAAACCTCAAAGCGCTTTATTTTTTACTAAACCCATCTTTAGAGACAATAACGCTTACGCCAACTTGGAAGTCTCAGATTACTTCTGTACTGTGAATTTTCGGCAGGATTCACTACAGTTTTTCAACTGTCTTCCGTCTTCATCAGGCACTGGTTGATTAGCGCACTAACGTAACATCACTAAGATTTGAAAAATGTGTAGTGGGCCAACTGCCAGTTACGTTGACAGTGGCTCCCTCTTTTCTCCTTCTTTAGGTGGTGGAGGGAGGTAGGCTTTCCACATGTAAGAGAAACCAGAGGTGAGCTGTGGTGTGGTAATATTGGCTATTCCTTTATGTGCAGGTTCTTGGCTATTCATGAGTTTCACATGATTGAATCTTTCTGAGAAACTGAATAGTAAGTCATTCGAGAGCTCGTAGGTATGTTTGATTTGGAAAGGCTACCTCCCTCCACCACCACCTAAAGAAGGAGAAGAGAGGGAGCCACTGTCAACGTAACTGGCAGTTGGCCCCACTACACATTTTTCAAATCTTAGTGATGTTACGTTAGTGTGCAAAGAAAAGCCCGAGAATCTGGTAATTTTGATCAGAAGAGCCGTGAAAATGGGGTCATTCGTTGTGTACGAATCCTGTCCCTGTTGTGGTAGCAAACACATTTTCTCCCCTAAGATCTTGATAGTATCCTGACTACTACGGTAAATGTAGTAATGTTTAGTTAAATGATCGGCTGCAATTGGAGACTTGGGCGTTGCAAAATTTCCGATTTGCTTAGAACATGTCTGACATTAACATACAGTAAAGACTACTACACAATGCTTTTAACTATTATTAAGGATGATAAACAAAATACCGGTGTTGTTTTAATGAGAAAAGGGTGCTGAACTTGGGCTCAAAACTGTGCAACAATCTATTAATTGATATTCTAAACAATAAGCCAACTTTTAATTTCTACTTGGATAGCATGTTTAATTAAAATCCACCCAAAACTGGTGTAAGAGAAGCCGACAAGTTTCCAAAAAGGGTCAGCCTTTGAAAGTAGTGATATCATTTAAACAGGAAAAGGCCGCGAAGGTTAATCCTGTTAGCCAAGTTAATTGCACCGAATAATAGTGCCAAAGTTAAATGAAAACTAGAAGATTGCTACTTCAATTGTTGTTGTTGGAAGACCTGTCCCCTTTCCTTAAGAGACCATCTTAGCAGATTTCTTTTATTATTATTATTCAAGCAATCTTCAAGTTTTTCATTTAACGTCCAAAGTATTATTCGGTACGATTAACTTTGCTAATAAGATTAACCTTCGTGGCCTTTTCCCGGTTGAATGATATCGCTACTTTCAAAGGCTGACCCTTCAAGTTTTGCTGGCAATGATAGATTCCCAGTCTCTTTTCTGTTGCAACTTCCGTTGTTTAGTTACCATTGTGTATTCACGTACCTTAGCAATTGCATACTATAAAACTCACTGAACGGTATCCAACCAGCAACCACGGTTAGTTTATTTACCATGTTGTTGAAGCAAACAGTTCAATAATTGCAAGAATAGTTATTTTGTTAAAACTCGAGTGAATTGTTGCGGTACATAATTACTGTAACTGCGCGTATATAACACTTGGAGACCCGACTGTTAATAGAGCATTGATTTCTCCCGCGAGAGTCTCGATATTGACCATAGTCTTTTCCTTGCAGGCAATATAGAAACAAAGGTTAATCGTCCAAATTTCTTGTCCAGGAATGTGGAATTAAGGTAAGATAACCTGTGAGTCTAGATTGAAATTAAATTTTAGTTGAAAAAGCAGTAGTTGTTAAGGTCTTTCACTGCGTACAGGAAAACATTTACCTTATGGTAGTCCATGGATCATAGAAATGAACCTTCCACACTAGTACTAATGCCTACGCAATGGTGGGCTGGCTTTGTTAGGATTTCCTGGTAACCCGAGAGAAGCGGGCCAAATACAGCTGACGGGATTGGTCTAACAGAATGAAATCATGTCACCAACCTAAAAAAGCTCCATGTGGGTCTTATGTCAGGACTATATGGGCTAACATAAGCTACCGTTTTGTAGTCTTGTTGGTTCAGAAATTCCATTGTAAAAGGGTAGAACCTCGATTATCCAGACACCCTGATTATCCCAACTCCCATTCTTACAAAATATTCATAAATGTACTGTTTTTTAAAGAAGGAATAAGCTTTGACTTCAAACACTAAAACTGAGTAAAGAAAAAAGTTTTCCTCTTTTGTTTTGCATGTAAATTGGATTATGCGAACACCGTACGCTCCCAATTAGTTCGGATAATCGAGGTTCTACTGTATTAGTAAAAATAAAATTCCACAACAAACTACCAATTAGGAACACACTGTCAGATGTTTGTCAATTAAATTTTCAGTGGTGAACCGACCACCTTCACCGAAGTACGAGGCTAGTAGAAGTCACTCCACCAACTAGAAACCACATTTCGAAACATGTGCATACAATCTGTATATTCCATCTTCTGTCCAGGAGGGAGCCAAGTTCTGGCCTCACCAGTTGGGTGACATCATCGTAGGAAGTGCTAGCAACGCTCACAGATAGTCATCGAGCAACACATTGGGTCCTCACTAGAATAGAGGGATTTTCCCACTAAATTACATGCTCAGTTTTCTGTGACGCTGAGCAATCCCATTTTAACCCTTTAAGGACTGCATTTGCGCTTAAGGTCTTGTAGGGAAAAAGTCGTATGTTCTCACCCACATGTAGTAAGGGAATGAAACCTGTGTCATTTGTTTCCTTCGTTAATAATCTGGCCTTCATACCCATTTTTTAGTCTTATAGAAGTGCCGTGAACAATGATTTTACAGCGGGCGCATCCATCCTTAAAGGGTTAAGCTGTAGGAACATGAAATTTCATGGGAAAATTCTCTGTCCTACTGACATCCAATGTGCTACGTGATGACCATCTGTGAGCGTTAGTGGTGTGCTATTAAGAGATTCCATGTTCATGAAGTCTCCCCGATGAACCTTGTTAGCGCTTCCTACAACAATGATTAACTATCTGGCAATTAAATATCCAAGGACCGTCCAATTCCGTGGGAGGTTGCTAAAATATCTTGAAATTGTGCAAATTTTGTTGACTGCGAACTTTGAGGTAACTTATCAAAATCTTTGTTATTGTTAATTACAGGCAGAACCTTAAATTGTTTGCTTATGTGATGCACACAAAAAGTTTTCCTGGGATTCAAACACGCCATAAGGATGTGGACATCATCATCATCCGACAAAATACTGAGGGAGAATACTCCATGCTGGAACACGAAGTATGTCGTACTTAATGGTGGTTTAGTTGCAACTTGTCTAGGCAGCTGAACCATGGTTTCATCCATACTTTCCGCAGTTTTCATTCATTTAGTGGAATTTTCTGAGGAAAACGAGACTGTAGGAAGCAAAATTGAAATAGTTCGCCCAAGCAAAGAAGTAGGGATCTGGAGATGCACTAGTGTTGGGCGCTACCAAAAATGCAACAGTACAATGTTAAAATACCTGTATTGTTTTAATATGGGAAAATAGGTGCTGAAATTATAACAATAGTTCATTCAGCCCTTGTGTTGTAGGGCTCAAAGCAGTGTAATCAGTTAAAGATCAACGATGGTAAAATAGGAATTCTAAACAATACACAAAAGTGGACCCAAGTAAAGTTTGTTGTTACCACAGCACTATAATGTCAGACACTGCCTCATTTGTGAGTACTACCAGGGTTTTAAGTTTGGTACCGGTACCGGCTGAAAATTTTCTGGTCACTAGCCACAATCTGTAGCGTTAACAGAAAAATAATTTTGAGTTCAAAGTTCAGTAGCCTACTTGGGCTACGTAAATGAA
>JAHWFP010200046.1:2284-22710 GCA_023313725.1 Lithobius niger
CGGTTGCATTAATGTACCCGTTTTTTCTGTTTTTTAACTTATTTTTTTGCTGATTTTATTTTCATGAGGGAATCAAGCATTTTGCCCACTTACACCCGACACGTTGCACGTTTCGGGCGCCACGTTGAGTGAAGGGTTAAAAAGAACTGAGTTGGTCTAGTTCGAGGAAAAAGCTAACAGAATACTCGAAAATAATGAGAAGGTATGTCCTTTTAATTACAGCTAATTTCCTGAAGTTGAGGTTAACGGTTACATTAATATACCCGTTTTCTGCTTTTTAACTTTTTTTTTTTTTTTCGTAATTTATTTCCATGCGGGAATCAAGCATTTTGCCCACTTACATCCGACATGTTGTACGTTTCGGGCGCCACATTGAGTGAAGGGTCATGAGTTGATCTAGTTCGAGGAAAAAGCTAACAGGATGCTCGAAAATAATGAGAAGGTATGTCCTTTTAATTACAGTTAATTTCATGAAGTTGAGGTTAACGATTACATTAATATACCCGTTTTTCTGCTTTTTAACTTACTTTTTTTTCGTAATTTATTTCCATGCGGGAATCAAGCATTTTGCCCACTTACATCCGACATGTTGTACGTTTCGGACGCCACATTGAGTGAAGGGTCATGAGTTGGTCTACTTCGAGGAAAAAGCTAACAGGATGCTCGAAAATAATGCGAAGGTATGTCCTTTTAATTACAGTTAATTTCCTGAAGTTGAGGTTAACGGTTACATTAATATACCCGTTTTTCTGCTTTTTAACTTATTTTTTGAGCTTCATTTATTTTCATGCGGGTATCAAGCATTTTGCTCGCCTTACATCCACACGTTGTATGTTTCGGGCGCCACATTGAGTGAAGGGTTAAAAAAAATAATAATTGAGTCGGTCTAGTTCGAGGAAGACGCCAACTGAAAAAAAACAGCCCGACTTGTGCCCTTCCTACATACTAAACACTTTTTACTCGGAAGAAAGATCTTGCTCCTACGCCTCATCACGCAAAACGAGCCTGCGCGTTCGACAAACATCGGTGGCTCACTCTCTCGCTCCTGCCACCGAGAAATTTTATTAGGTGGTTCGGCCAAATACGACTGCAACCTGCATTCGACCAGGCGCGGTTAACTGGTTCGTTCCTAGCATTCCACTAAGCTGACGACGAACTATCTCAACCGTCCTCACTAGTTAGCCGCCTTCAAACCCAGAAACCGGTATTAAAAGATCGATGTCACCTTGCAATCGACCAACTGCAAACCTAACCTAAACTCGTCTAACGCACCTAAATTAACTTATCATTCTTTAATAACGGTTAATTAGGCCATTTTAGCATGCACAAGTAAACATTTTGGTTTTGAGTGGTGCTACTTAGTTCTGACCTTATCCCAACAGTTTCCATGGAAACCTTTGGGCAACGAAGCTGTGTCGTCACTGTCGTAAACCGGTTTTGAGGCACGTGTTGCCATAGCAGTACCAGCCACGCAACGATGGCTTCTCTTGCCAAATGATGACGGTCAATAGAAAGCAGCGGGGGGCGGCGCATCTTCTAGCTCAAGAGATGGGCTACAACCTATCTCCTCCCCTCCATCCCCACATACGCGCCAAACATTCTCCAACGAAGGATCACTATCCTCAACATGACGTAATCAATGAACTGTCAATACATCCTTCGTCCTTCTCCAACTTAATCCCATTAAATCACAGATTAAATAAAAACAGATGTAAGCCACTGCCTAAATGCAAAACATGACCAAGCTATAGATAAGTCGGTTTTATATGTGCAGAAATCCATCAGCCGATCGCTAATTGGCGATTAAGTTGAGCAGGTTGGTTTAAAATAAATAAAGTATCTCATCGTCTATCTAAACTGTTTGTGAGGAAGAATCCGTGAAGGGTTACCGCTCCTTGAATAAAAATAAATTTAAAAAATAACAGTAAAAAAAATCTAAATAGGCCTAAACTAAACAAAACTATTTTATCATGCTCAGTTGTTTCTGTTTTACAATCAAATGTAATACAACGGGAACTTTATTGAAAATAATTAATCAGCGACCATGAAGTATACCAAAGTGAAGATTTTCTTCAGGCTCATCAAGAAGAGATTTACAATTATATTTTCATAAATAACCAAAAGGGATGATAGCATACAAAAACCCCATAAGGGTAAAGGGACCCATCAGGTTTTCGCCATAAAATTAGTGATATCAGAGCCAAAATGGCTGCCACCAAGTTTTCCGTCCCAACCCTGATCACTCAGTCCTAACTGACACCTCAGTGATTGTCAGTTAAGCTTCGGTTCACAAACTTGGTAGCCGCCATTTTGGCTCTGATATCACTACTGTCTATGGCGAAAACTTGATGGGTCCATTTACCCTGACGGCGTTTTGGGATGATAAATAAATCTTCGTGACTTCAAAAATCCCAACTGCATTTTGCTTTGATTCAGTTATTTCGTCTTAATTTGATCGCTGACTGGAATCTTGGTTCAGCGAACAGCGTACCATGATAGTGGTCTGGGCCGAACAGCGTACCACGATAGAAGTATTAAGCTAACTAGCCCTAACTCAAGGCTAAGGTTAGGTGCATGCCAGGCACCTTGGATTACGCGTAACTTTGATAGGGTCGGTCCACTTAGTACCACGGTTTACCGCGAGAAACCGTGCGAGATTTTGGAAGCTGCATTGGCATATCGCAAACGCGTCTGATGTCACTGCTCCCATTTCGCGCCATTTAATGATTCTTGCATCGCATTGGCTGTTGATTTTGCTGAGAAATCAACACAAAATTGGACTAACACACTAACGAGCACTCCTCATCAAACGTAAGCCGGATCACTCCAATTGTTTAAATTGTTTTAAAGTACATTAAGCTGCCAGTTCAATCGACAATGCGACTGAAAATCGCAACGTTTCTATCAGACGGAGAGCACAGTTACAGTCATCCTCGTAAAAGCATGCCAATGTTTTGGTTTCGAAGCAACGACGTCAGCTGCTTTCTTCTTGGGTAATTTGGTAAGAATTTGTCGTTTCGTTTTAATAATTTATAATTTAACGTTCAGTAAAGTTGTGCAATCAGATATTTCATAATTATTAATTTCGTTAAAAACTACTCACTAGTTGAGACAAACCTTTTTGTTGGCTTCGTCAAACCAAGAGTCGTCTGCTTCAAGCATTGGTTTGGGAGCACAGACGTCACCAACTGAATCTCACTCGTGTATATTTTACCACGGGAAATAGCTGTGCTGTAGCTCAGACGCGTTCAATTGAGTGAACCGACCCGGTAGAATGGTCGAAGGTCCCTGGTGCATGCAGTATCCTGTTGCTCTAAGCGAAGGCGATGAAGGCTGTACGAGCAAGGCCCGCTGAGATCTAGCCATCGCTCACGCAACATGAGTCTTCTAAAAACCGACGAAACTGTTATTTTTCGAGAGGCAGGCGGTTTTTATGAAAACCGAAAATCGCGATTGGGTTTTCACAACCGATCCATCTCTACCTCCTGCTTAATAATAACTATTCACAACGGTGCGTGGTCATTATTTGTTGGGCAACATTGGTAGCGTGCGTACAGACCCCCGAGACGGAGGGGCAACATTTAGTAAAAGGGTACAGTAAGTTTTTAAACTGGGGACTTTTTTTATTGCTCTCACTCTTTACCCTTTTTCTGCGTCTTTCTTAGCCTTTTTTTGTCCCTCATAGGTGTTTTAGGCCTTTTCTCAGGTGCCGCCGCCACACCACTGAAACTGATTTGAAAAATGCGATCAACAAGGACATCAGTGTTGAATGTAGTGACTGATGCTTTAGTTCCATACCATGTAACGAGGATTTCACAGAACACTGCAAATACCATGGTGGATACCGACTGCATGACTACCCAAGATTGAATTATTTTTTTTTACAAAAAGGTCAGTTTTTAAACTTGTGGAGAGAAGTGCGGGAAAAGCTTTCTCTTGCTGCCGAAAGCCTTAGTTTGCAGTGGACTTTTCAGTGCATCAAGCCTTATCCAAGTTCAGCATCAGGCTCACCTGTAAGCCAATTTTCAGCTCATCCCTTCCATGGGTAACTCTAGAGGTGAAACAGGGTTCAGCGTGCGTCTTAATACGGAGTCTGCTGTAAATGTCTCTTGTGACCTATAAGAGTTAAAGTGCACGTCTGTATTCCTAAATCATGGACCACGAAAAAGATATTGTGGACGTATGCGTTCTTTGGTACACGTAAGAAGTAATTGCATTCAACCCCATAACTCGAAAAGTAAGCTGTACAGGGGACCCCAACCTACGGCATGGGAAGCAGGGTGAGGCAAGTAAAGCACTTTTGTCAGGCTAGGGTCTTATTATTCAGTAATTTATCCTTTTGAAGGTATAAACAGGTTTCCCTAAATAAAGGTTACTTTTGCAAAACTAGCAAAATCATGACTTTCTTCGGGAATGACTGATGAGCATCTGCAGGAGCTGTTTCGCATTACAGTTCACTAGAATGATCATTCAGATATAAGATAAAAAGTATCGGGCCCAAAGCAGAACCCAGAGGGATCCCACTGCCAACAATAACGGCGTCAGATTGTTAGCTTCTGTAAAAAGTTCCCTCAATCTTCACACGCTGGGTTCTATCAATCAAAGAAATCAGCCAGCCAAGACCAAAGTTAAAAGTTTACACTTTTAACTCCCAACATCAACAAATTAGCAAGTGAGTAGCAAGTCACTGTTCCCAACAGTGGTGCCAAGAGAAGAATTCAGTGTGGAGCAACTTCTCACCAGACGAGGAAAAATCTATGTTGCAAAAGGTATAAGCAATTGTGGTATGTGCCCTCAGTTTGAAAAGGTTGGGGACCTCTGATATAGGGTATGCTACAATTAAAAGGCAACCAGTTTGTACACGCGACGACATGTATTCTTCCGCAATTCTCCCTACGTTCCGTCAATGCAAAAATTGTCTGTTTTATTAAATTTGTAGCTAAATAATTCCATGAAGTTACCTTATCACCAAGCAGAATATATAGAATATTACGGAGATAGATATTACAGAGATAAACTATTGTGATATTCTATCTCAGAAGTCTACAGTCGTGTTGCGACGATTGCGAACAGCGTTGGTTTTGAAAAAAAGTATGCTGTAGTAATTTTGTTCACAATTTTGTTCAATGCTGCAATCGTGAGTTTTCATCAGCTTAGAAAAACATTAGTCCGTTAGTAGCTGATTTAAAATTCTCAAAAAATCAAGTTTAATTTTTTTCTATTTTAAATGTACCCATGGTAATTCCAATGTCGACGTTAACGTATTATCTACCTCATAATGATAGCTGTTAACTCACGGGACTATTTTTTGGGTAATTACAAAGTCGACATTAACGTATTTCTGCTTCGTAATGATAATTTAACAAGGACTATGTTGTGGGTAATTAGAAGTCGACTATAACATAGTTCTGCTGTGTAATGATAGTGGTAACTGGAACTATTTTTTTGGATTATTACAAAGTCGATGTTAACGTATTTCTGCTTAAGATACCGATTTCTGTTTCATAATATTTGTAACTGGGACTATTTTTTGGGTAACTACAAAATTGACGCTAACATATTTGTGCCTTGTGATGATACTTATAACTGGGATTTTTTTTTAGGGGCGACTTACTCTTTGTAGCATGTTCCGTGTTTTCCTGCATTCTGACTGTTGTATTACATAGTTTAGTTCAAATCTAACACAGGATTTCCCCGTGTATTGTTAGCTTCTGTAAAAAAAACCATTCATTCTGTCAATATTAAAATGACCTTGAAACTGATTTGAAAAATGCGATCAACAAGGACATCCGTGTTGAATGTTGTGACTGATGCTTTAGTTCCATACCATGTAACGGGCATTTCACAGAACATTGCACATACCATGGCGGATACCGACTGCATCAGTTCCCAAAGAGATAATTCAGAGTAAACCAGTGCCCATTTACTGGATAAATTTTTGTTACCGTACCTTTGAAACAAAAAGTAGGACAAAAAAAAAACTTTCCGGTTTCGTTTATGGACAGTTCGATGCAATCAGGGTTCGTACTCGTCTGTAAAATTAAAATCCCAGGACTCTTTCTGGATACTTTCAGGGCTTGCTAATGACGTTCAAGGACCACAAACGAGCAATTAACGGGCAATTATATAAGTGAAATTTGTTAAATGGAAGTATTACCCATATTGTAGCAAACTGCACATTGTCTTCTGCTAACCGACATTGGCGAAACGCAGAAAGACTGGTGCTGCAATTGCTTCAATGGTTTAATGGGGCAAGGTAGCCAGCTAATGGTTAGCACGACCATTTCATGTGCAAGAGGTCCTGGGTTCGATCCTGACCTCAGCCATCCCTGGTATTTTCGGGAAGAGAAAGGCCCTGTGATGCCTGGTGCTCATGTCGATTGTGGCATTTAAAAGATCCTAGGAATTTCTGATTAGAATTACCGAGCAAATTTGTCCCTCTCTCCTTCTGGCACCATGGCTTCGGCTGGGATCGCGGCAAAACTAAAGCTACAATGGTTTCCAGCGTAGCGATTTTATTTTTAGTTCATTCATGTGCACGATGTGTTACGGTTTTTCGTTTTAAGCGTGGAATTTTATTTTCGTTTTTTTACAGAACATCTACAGGCTTTTAATGATCCATACGAACCCTCTGCAATGCAACGCAACGATGGAACTAAAGCAACTATACAAAAGAGGGGGGGGGGATTGAGGCTTAATGGCGCGTCGACAACGTGGTCATTAGCGCCAACCTCAGTCACAGTGCAGTGGTCCGGGTTGCCACTGCACCACACATTACAGAGATGTTATTCAAACCCCTAATCTAAATCTTGTCATACATCTGTACCTCCTGCAAAAATTACAAAAGAATGGTAATAAATAACTGCAAATGGAAACATTTTTTTAAACACGCAAAATAAAAATTAAATCTTGGTTTTGATTGAAGTCCGAATATTAATAAACATATAAACAATTTGTTGCTGATTAACAGGTCTCAGGGGCGGACCATCAGCTTGTTCAGGGTGTTCAGCTGAACACCGGGCCCTGGCTTTCGAGGGGCCCTGTAAGGTACAGTACATAATCAAATGCAGAATCGAATGCAGAATTGCATGTGAATTTAAACGAAAAACCCCTTTTGGTTAACTTGCACACTGGTCGGCCACTGACAGGTCTATAGCAAGGATAGCGGTGATCAGTAATTGCCAGCTTATAAAGGGCATCTTGCGTGAAAAAAAAAAGGGACTGGGTACTTGAAGGTTACATACAATAGTCTTACACCAGGTCTAATCTTGGTGGAAGTTACTAATGCAAGGTAATAAAGAAAAAAAATTACTTACGTAGGTAAATATAAAAGTTAAAATATTGAATGGCCAATGGAAAGGAAAGAAATAGTTTCGACAGCTTTACCATCAAGGTTAGAACTGCCAGGGACACAAAAGGTTCCTGGTGGTACTGCTAGACCAGAAGAGGAACGTCGGATGGGCATTTGTCACGTAACAATGCATCGAATAAAATACATAAAAAAATTGAAAGTATCCACGTAAGTGGATGGTAGCGTTAAAAATAAATTAAATTACATGATCAGCCTGGCTGCAATTAAGAATTGAACAGACACTCCAAGAAGAGGTTGTCATCACAAAAAGTTTAAGAGTAAAAAAAAAAGCACAAAATTATACTCGTTTCAGAAAAAGGGTTACGCAGCTGATGTTTAAGATCCGCTTGGAAAATATTCACGGATGGTCCCGTAACTGCCAGCTCACACACCAAATTCGAAACGGCGACCACCTTTACCACAAAGAAGTTTTGACGGCAATCATGTCCCGTAGTAGGAAGGAATGATGAGTTTGCAGGGCTGTCCACGGGTCCAAGTTTCAACTAAGGATAGTCCGATATTGATATCGGTATCTGTATAATCTGTAGCTATCGGTATTTTTGCCATATCGGTATCGGACCACTATAAGGCTTCCGATACAGATATTTGTTATGCCAAGACACACAATTGTCTTCCGTGCACAACTGATCCCAAGTGTGGCAAAGTAACAACCAAGTGAGAAAAGCAAAGCCATTTGCTCAGTTTGTAATAAAAATTTAGCACATGACAGTTCCAACAGTCCACGTTTTACAATAACCAACTAAAATCTAACTGAGAAGATGAATGTACTGAAGCCATAGGAATAAGAGTAGCCTAAAAATGCTGTTATTGCTGCGCAGAACATCTTCTATATATATAATTACACAAAACCGCAGCGCATGCATCTGCAGCGCAACCCAACTATCCAGCAGCAAGTTGGACATACGATGGCATCTCAGCCATCTACCGACGGAACGGCAAATTATAAGAATAGCAGCCAAAGCCCGCTGAGATAGTACCTGCGCCCGGAACGCAACGTCCAGCAGTGCGAACCGACTGCCATCTACCGACTGAACGGCAAATTAAATGAGGGGGAGGGGGGGGGAGCGAGACGACGTGGAATGAGCGAGCGAAGCGAGCGACTCCGCTAGTTTTTAATAATTTCAACAGTTGGAACCCATGCAAAACCCGAAACCCGAGTTTGCACTTATTGTATGAAATTTAAACTTTTAGTCGTGATTTTTTATTATTATTATTATCGGTATCCGATGGGATCGGTTTACCCTTCATCGGTATCGTACCGTATTGGTAAAAAGTCATATCGGCCGATCCCTAGTTTCAACTGACTTCAACAAGAGGTACAGTGAATGATGAGAAAAACCCACGAAGAATTTTAAAAGTCAAAATGAAATCAGCCTTAAGTCAATCTGACCCTATACATTAAAGTTTTTTTTTTTTTAATGTTCCGTGTTTCAAGACAAGTTTTCTATTTTCAATTATTCATTCGATGACCACCCCACCCCTACTAATGATTAACCAAGTCTTTGAATAAACGGAAGCATAATTTTATTATTTGCTTTTCAATAAATTAAAATTGGGCAATCCAAGGTTGATACTCCGTTTTTTACGTGAACATACACCAGCACGAATGACTCACGCAGTAGACGATGTGTCGCTCCGTTTTTATTAGTCACTGGTTGAAATCAACAAGAAAATCCTTTTAAAGAGTTGACGTGTAGTGGAGTGTGTCGTTGTTTGCCAACACCTTGAGAAACGATATGGCATTTACGTGACGCCCACCTTTTTGTCCTGCGCGCACGTGAGCTACAACTACATCGACCTCCCAGCGTGAACCAAAGTACTTCACAGGTAAAACATAAATATCCCTCGCACTAAAACCGGTTAAAACTAATGCTGCAGTAATAATGGTCGCTCCCCTTTGCGAATCACCTACAATAACGCCTGAGGGATCAACTGTTGAATGCAGAAGAAAGGCGGAAGGTATCATTACCCCATGGCTGATGAAGTTGAAGATAATTACAAAGATTGAACTGTCGCGCACATTTTTAAAGCCTGTTGAAAAGGAATCCTGAACGGATTAACGTAAAACGGTACATAAACCGTAAAACGGCTGATAAATTTACACCTGAAATTGCTGGTATTATGTAAATGTATACAGGGTTCGTACTCTCCTGTAAGCTTAAAAATTATACGATTTTCCAAGACTTGTCATTGACAAGTGATAGAAAAATCTACGACTTTTTGTCAATGAAAATTCAAGGGCTACACACGAGTAAAATTAACACACAATGAAATCTTATAAATTACTACCGTGACAAGCTGTAACTAGCCTTTTTTTTTAACGTTTGTGTTTTAACATAAATTGAACACTACCGTCCGACATGGAAAACATAAATGTTATTTTCTACTATGGAAATTTCTAGGAGTACTCCAGGACTCACGGCATTTTTGAAGTTTTTCAAGCACTTTTCCAGGCCTAGAATTTCATTTTTATTTTCCAGGACATTTCTAGATTTTTTTAATCTTACGCGAACCAAGCCCTATTCACTCGCTCCGAAATCGAGGTACAATTCCATAACGGATACTCTAGTTTCTTAAATGTGCCACTGGAGCACCAAACACCGACAGACGCTGGATACCGCGTTGATGGACCACAAAATGCTCTTCGCGATTGGTGAGCTAACATCGCTTCCCCAGACCCCTAGCTGGCTCTTTGGCCCGCTCCGAAACTTTTTCCTGAGTGCGTCATTACTCCTTGTCAGCCTTTGTCACTTTATTCAGTTCCCGAAAATACTAGCGATGAGTCGGTAACCGAAACTGAAACAGAATTTTCGGTTTTTACTGAAACTCGAAACCAAAACCGATTCGGATTTTGTGTCGGTTTTTTGTACGGTGTTCAAAAAATCAACAAAAAATTTTTTTTACTAATAATTATCATTTCCTACGTAGAAACGACAGCAAAGCTCCTAGTCATTAAAAAGAAAATAGTAAAGAAAAATGGTGCCACAGCTATGACGCTGCTGAAAGTGAAAGCAGGAGTGAGTTAGAAGCTTGTAATACTACTGTTAAAAAAAAATAATAATAACTAGAAATACCTGGGTGGGGTGGATGGTGACAAAAACCGATACCGAAACCGAAACCGCGGTTTTGTGGGCGTGAAAACCGAAACCGGAACCGAAGTCAAGAAAATGAAACCGACCCATCCCTAGAAAATACCGTGACTGAACCTCAAACCGAACGTTTTTCCCACTTTTATTTTGACCGGAGTCGGAGTAACTAAGTCTAGCCAGTCTCGCTAAATACATCTGAGCCACTTTTTTTTTTCTTTTTGGGACGTATTATCTTTTTGAAGCAGCATTACTGAATTTCACTCGGGCAAAAAAGTTAATAGCTTTTTCATATACTGTCAAAACAAAAATGGACAGCTACTTATCTCCTATTACGATCTCATTCCAGACCAGCTGCCATTTTTTATTTTTTTTTATTTACGTCTGCTCCTTTATTTCTTTTCTTTAAAGGAGGTCAATGCCACTCCTCTGACACACTGGGATTTTCACTTTCATGTAAACATAAATTGAATGAAAAAGGCGGGCAGAGAGAAGTGAGATTTTGATTCGCGCCATCAGCAAGAAATAATAATTTTAGGAATAAGCCAGCAAACCTTTCCCCACTTTTTCATACAACCTTTTTATATAATCTGGACGGTAAAAGAAGCAACTTAATTCGTAATTGTATAAAATAGTATATCTTTTTTAAGTCACTTGATATATACCTCGAACGCTAATTGGTCGGGGCGAGGTTATAGCAAAATGCCACAGTAGCAAACGACATTAGCAAAGCGGTCTAACAGCAAAATATTATTCCGCTGCAGTAGCAAACTGTCGTTAAGAGCAGGCCCGGACTGGCCATAGTGCCAGGGTGCCAATCGGAAGGGGGCCTTTTTAGATCATTTTTATAGTTACAAGTGAAATTTCTGTTGCTGTTGAATTTTTTCGCGTTGTAATTTCCTGTGTTGTTCATAAAATGTGGTCATATCCTAGCTGTCTTTAAATGACTGGACTACAAAGACAGCTTAGACCCGATCATTATTTTTTGCCGGGGGGGAAGGGGAGACTAAGACATTTTTGGACCTTGAAAATGACACTTAACAGCAACCAAAATGTCTAAAAAAAAAAAAGGCTCAACTTCTGGGGGGGAACCTCCCATGATGTGAATGTTTACCTGGTTTTGAAGCTGTCAGTATCACTGATTTTTCTTTCAGTACATTTTCTAGAAAAGCCGTGCCTCCTGGTCCCTTGGCTCAAGTGGGTCGCTATTTTTTTTTACCTTGAATGAGGAGGTTTAAGCTCGCATAATTTCACTTACAACCCCCCCCCCCTCAATTGTGTTGGGGGCCTTTTTAAAAAGGCATGGCATTTGGGCCCCAAGGATGCCAGTCCTGGCCTGCGTAAGAGCAAAATATCAAATAGCAAAATTTGAACGCGACCTACTGGGCAGGCAACATCTAGTAGGAAATAAGACGTATAGTTACGACCAGACCAAAACGGTGTAGTAGCAAAACGACCCAAGTGTAACTGCAACAAAATGTCACAAGAGCAAAACCTTGTAATACAAATCGTCCCAACAGTAAAACGTAATAATAGCAAAACGACACAACCGCAACACGACCAAAGAGTAAAACTTTGACAGTAGATTAACACATAAAATATGGCTGGTGTAACATCATACTAGCAAAATTTATAATTTCGTCGGTTCTGTTAACATTATAGGGTATTTAAAATATAAGTGCTACGTTCAAAAGTGGAAATTGAAATACTGTTAAAAAAAAGAACATATACCTTCTCAGTAATTCGAGAGCATCCTGCGCAAAATAGCTTTTGCAACGTTTACGCAGGTTGGTGTGAATGTAGCAAAACCGTTTCATACGAGAGGAAAAACAGCAAAATGAATGCCTTTGAAACATTTATACACGTCCGACGCAATGTTGTAAAGCTGAGCCATACAGGAAAGCCAACCGGGATAAATATCCCTTTAACAGTTTCAATGAAGTTATGGATGTGCAAGGAATAGGCACAACTTTTGAAAATGTGTAAAAATATTGTGTGAATCACGCGATATTAAGTGGACTTGTATTCATGAGCAAAGATGTGTTGTATTTTTGTGTTTAATTTAGTCAGCTTATACGAAAGTGTCATAGTATAAAGGCACTATTATAGCTTGTCTTACTACTAAGAATTACTGAAGTGCTCTTCAGTTTTTACAAAAATTTAGCAAGTAAAAACCATGCATTTCTTTTTACATGGATAGCCTATACATGATGAATTTACAACCGGACTGTCATTTTAAAAGACTGGAGGTGTAGAGTATGCTTTTATAACGATTCATTTGTTTGCGATTATTTGGAGATAAATGATAACGTAAAAGCATACTTTTTGATATCTGATAAGTTTATCGCGTTGGTACTGGGTAAATGGTCTCACGAATGAATGAGGAACGTAAAAGTCAGTATTCACTTACGCCTACTGCACCAATACATTTACATCAAACGATTGCGAGTTACGTAAATCATTTTAAAATTCTAATCCCAAACTTTCGGCCCCTAAAAGGAGCGATATCAACACACCAAAACATTCGCCAAGTTAATCGCACTGACTAAATGCCCGTAAAATAGCAAATTCAGGTAAAATATACAACAAAAACACTTGTATAAACGCACTTATTCGCTTATTCGTAATTAATCGTGAGGAATTTGCATTTTTACAAAAACGTCCCCAACATCCTTAAGTCCGTGTTAAGCCTAACCAAGCCTAACCATTCGAACGTCTAAAAAACCAAGCAAATTTTCGTATCTTTTATACTTCTAAACTAAATTTGCGTCACTAAATATAGTTCGAAGGTTAAATGAAAACTAGACCATTGCTACTTTCGGTAGCAATGTTCAAGTTTTCATTTAAAGTCAAAGTATTATTCGGTGCGATTAAGTTGGCGAATGTTATGTGTGTTGATATCACTCCTTTGAAGGGCCGAACCACTCGGAACTTGGCGTACACATATATTAGAAGTATAACCTCTTGTAATGTTAATGAAAGAATCTTGATGGCATAGTGTACAAAATACAAAACCAAGAAGCATAATTGCATTTTACGACAACATGCAAGTTATTTAAAACGAAAAAAAAACATTTTTAACTTTCAAGGACGTGCCTAACATTTCAAGGAGTTCAATGCCTCAGATCTTCTTAATATATTCAAGTACCTTCACGGGCTGCAAGCACCTTGTGCGAATCCAACAAATTATTCTACCCCTAACCACAGGCCCCCTACCTGCTCCCTCTAAACACACCACTATTAAAAACTGAATTACAAAATATTTGTACTTGGTTGTAGACATCGCTGTTAACTAGTCCAAACTGTCCACGACCACATAGATCACTACGCACTTGTACAGCCCTCACACCTGGACTGTGCCAATATTGACCCAATAAAACGGGCACTTTACAGCAAAAAAGGTGTTTTCGCAGTATGCAGGGTGAGGCAACTAAAGTGTTACGAGCCGATATCCTGTGAATGGCTAATGAGAGAATAATAATGATAGAAATGAAATGATGGGTGTAATGGGGACGTTTACACGACTACAATAGCTATCTCTATTATACTAATCTAAAAGCAGTAGCCATCACAATTGCCGGTTAAAAATGTGTTAGCTTTTAGGCCTATTTTACATTTTAGGCGTAATTGTCAGCTTTTAGGCTTAGTTTTAACCAGCAGTTTTAATTTCGTTAAGTAGCAGCTAACGGAGATATGGATGTATATGGATGTATGGACCTATTCATTTTTGAAACATGGTGCGCCTTCTGGCACACAGTTACAGTGTTACACCGTAACGCGCAACGTAGCTTATATAGATCAGTGGTGGTAGGGAAGTGATGAGAGAGAGACGCTGTTGAAGAAGCCAACAGCGACTCGTAGCAACTTGACGTTGCCATGATAACATGATTTTAGGCCTAATTTTAAAAATGCAGTTTTAATTTCGTAAGCAGCAGATAGGCCTAATGGAGAATTTGGTTCGACGGTAAGCCTATTCATTCATGCAACAATGCGACGAGACTATTTTAAACAAAGCTAAAATCCATTTGTTTTTATTAAGGATTTTAATTTAGGATTTTAATTCGACGATCAAATGTTATTATTTAATTTAGTTACGTCGATGAAGTCTACTAGCTATGAGGAAGTATCGATGTTTTAATCTGTCATGTTATTTAACTAACTTCTCACACTGAATCTAACGTTGTAAACAATGGTCGTCAATGTTTGGTACCGTTGCGAAGTTAAAAAAAGCGACGGACGGACGGACGGACGGACAAAGTCGTTGCAATAGTCTTCTCAGCTGGTACGGCTGCACAGAAGACTAAAAGGAATGACCTTGAATTGATATTCCAAGGTCATCCTCGTGCTATCTTCCAAACGAGATACGATACAACAAAAAAGTAAATTCGAAAGATGGATGCAAGGAGACAATATAACCAACGAAAATAAAAACAAGATTCAAAATCGAATTATAAATAAAATAGTTACGATGATGTTGAAAAGCTAACTCTGAACATGCTAGCTGCACTGTAGTGAAGCCAACTGCCGAGAACTATTTTATTTGTTATACGATTTTGAATGTTTTATTTATTTTTTGGTCATATTGTGTCCTTGCGTCCAACCTTCTAATTTACTTTTTTGCTGCATCGTTTAGAAGACAGCACGGGGATGACCTTGAAATATTAATTCAAGGTCATCCTTTTTTCTCGTGTAAACGTCCCCCATCATTGCATTGCTATCATTATTATTCTCTCATGAGCCATTCACAGGATATCGGCTCGTAACACTTTAGTTGCCTCGCCCTGCATACTGCGAGAACACATTTTACCACTACTCGTAGTGAAGTGAAGTTCACTACTCGTCTGAAGTGAAGTTCCAGACAACTCTGCGATAACTAAGTTCACTTTAAAACTGAATTACAGAAGTTTAGCAAGAAGGTACGGCAGTATGCCTACCAACAGAAAATTTATTTCAGAAAAATTGTATTTCAGAGAAATTGCATATGAAGAGAATAAACGAACATTTATGCAAGTTGGCCTTCCTAATCTTGCCGCTGAAAATATATTTGAGAAGACTGTCCGAAGCCCGACACGAGGTGCACCAAAAATGCTAAATGTGATTAGTGCTACTGGTCGTAGTAATGCGTTGTTCCAAAACCCTTAATGAAAATTCTGCGGGATAAATGGTAACATTTGGCCCTTTCTAACGAGGAACGCTAAATCAAATCTCTTTTACAACCTTATCTCGAGAGGTCGGAGCTTAATTAAAATTGGACCAGCGAATCAGTGGGGGAAACTAATAAAGTGAAACCCTTCTTACTGTAAAGGCGGTGGCTGTACCAGAAAATTAGTTTTTTCCAAATGTAGAGCCATATAAACAAAAAAAATTACTTCTAACGTGGAAACCTTCGTGCTGCTAAAGACGGTGGTTGTACCAGACAATTTTTTTTTTTTTTTAAGTATTGAAAGTATAGACACATAAGGAAAAGAAATAACTTAGTTCGAATATGCGTTTACGCTAATGAAGTGGAACCCATCTTAGTGCTGAAGATGGCGGTTCCACAAGAAAATCTGTTTTTCCAAAGTACACAGCCACAAGGAAAAGTAATTAGACTAGTTATAAAATGAACATTTCTTGCTGCTAGAGATGGTGGTTGTATCAGTAAATTTGTTTTTCCAAATATACAGACATGTTAACAATAGAAATTACGTATAGTGTGGGACCCCTCCTCCTGTTAAAGATGGTGGTTGCACTAGAAAATTAGTTTTTTTGAAAGTATGGAAAGTATGGACACATAAGGAAAAGAAATAACTTAGTCAGTTTGGCATACATTTACACTAATTAACTGGAACCCATCTTACTGCTGAAGATGGGGGTTCCAAAAAAAATCTGGTTTTCAAAAGTACAGAAACAAATAAGGAAAAGAAATTACTCATAAGTGAACGCTTCTTGCTGTTAACGATGGTGGTTGTACCAGAAATTCATTTTTCGAAAGTATATACTCACACTACAGGCATAAGGAAAAGAAGTGACTGAGCCATTTCAAGCATACGTTTGCACTAATAAAGTGGAACCCTTCTTGCTGCTAAATATGGCGGTTGGATCACACAATTCGTTTAGTTTTCTGCACACAGTGAAAGCTGGGTAGACTGTAGCAACGACTTGTCCGTCCGTCCGTCCGTCATCTTTTTCAACGGTAGCCGTTATCATCATCTTGCAGTGATCACGAATGGTCACTGTTAGTCGACAACACAAATGAACCATAAAGTTTTCCCATTAAAACACGTGTTAGAAAATAAAAATTAGCTTAGTCCATAATACCTTAATGTTGGTCAGTAATATAGGTGCTGACTTAACGATTTTGTAAACGGGATTACTCTTTCCTAGGTTCACAGAGATAGGCTGTAACGGAGTTCATTTGCAGAGACTAATTTCGTTGTTTAGAGTAACAAATATAGGCCAAAATACCGATTGTATCAATAGCAATATCGGCTGATCCCTAAATCTGATGCACAATGTTGAAGACAGAATTGAGTAAAGTGAAACAAATTTCCATGCTGGGGTGCACACAAATCTTACTAGTAGTTATACAAGTTTCATGCAAAAATTACACATATAATCAGTAAGTACTTTATTATTACAGCAGCTGACAGATGAAAGAATTTGGCGAAGAATATAATCCAAATTTGCTACAACACTAACAAGACGGATTTGCTATTTTGTCCTGGCACAAACAGAAAGTGGTAGTTTGCAAGAAGCTATATAGTCGCTACATCATCAATATATGAAATAACACTGAGCCCAAATTGCTCCATTTCAGAATTATGAGATGCAGCCACAATTCACAGATAAATTTACGAGCACGTCATGTCTCTGATTACAGTCGTAAAATTTCCAATTAGGAAGACATTATACGTTTCTGTACCACGCACACGTCTCCAGTGCACTCACTTAAATCAATTGTTTGGCTGTTGTAATTAAGAGTATCATTTATTGGTTCTGACAACAACATGGCCATTACTCTTTTCAGCTTGAAGACATCAAGTTGAAGATTAAAATTTGATATCTATGCGTATAGAGCCGTGAACCTGTGATCATCGGATGCTGGAAACATTACCAGGATTATCGACAAGAGGAAAATATACTTCAGGCTTTACTTTCTGCTGCTAATACCTTTGGTGCAGTATCAACATTTCCAAGCAGAATACTATTTGAATCTGCAGAAAAATTCTTTAGGTCAACCAGATTTATGACATTTGTTGCACGGGTATATCGTTTATTTTTCTTGATTTCTGTAGAAAGAGGGCAAACCGTTTCTTTATGACATGCTTATTTCCCATTGAGCTACTGCAGGGTTCCGGAGACCCCACCTATATGTGACCTCTACAGTTTTCGTCACTACATTCCAACAAGATATGGAATTTGAGTCCTGGGCAGCTTACGATGTGCACACATTTTATATATTGAGTAGGAATGCCTGCTGAAACAGCTCGACGTCAACATGTTGTGCTTGCTAATTGCCTGTGACAATTTCTTTACAACTACATCACTTGAAAAAAAAAAACCTTTCGTAACAAAAGATTACCACTGCAAGTACCAATTACTACATTTTCTTTCCTATAGTCCATGCTAAATGACGCGCCATTAAGTCTCACCCCCCCCCCCATGTAAATCGGTTGTTTTTCGCCCGTCGCATGTCACTTAAACACAGTCGGGTAACTAACTCCAGCGGGAAGCCATAAGCATTCCTGGCTGTGCACAAGTAACGGTGAATTTGAGGACGACGTACACTGATGGCAAAGGTAAACGGGGATTTCTTGGAACCGTCGTTTGCACTCATCAGGGATGAGAAATGGTCCAGATGAAAATCGCGAAAAAGCAACTAACCGGGTTAATTTATATGTTTCTGGGTATATTTTTATTGGTTTTTATGAGATTAAAATAGTGGAAATCTGCGTAAAGGCTGAAGAATCACATCTCTGACATAAGCCTAGGATGCTGTTCACAAGGGAAGTTGCAGTTATGGTGTCATACATTGATGGCAAAGGTACATGAAGATTTCTCTGCACCATCGCTTGCACCTCACGTGCAGAATGCCCCATCTTTATTTTGTCTTGAGAAGCCAAGTAATGAGACACTGCCCCAAAATGTGCCAAAAAACAGATAGGCTGTGATTCTGTTGAGCACAATGCCTAACAACAGGGAGATAAATGAGAATTAAAAGCTGTACCGGATCTTAATTAAAGTTAGAAGCATTGACTATGGATACTAATCTAAGTGGTTCTACCTCCCTGTTAGTAGAATCCCTTCAAGTAACGTTTCGGTTAATTTATGTAAAACGAGCTTGTGACGTAGCCTAAAATCATCATGTACTACAATAAAATAAAGGCGGAGGAAGACACTAGAGCGATGAAATGGTGTGTACAGCTAGCTGTATTTAGTAACTTGCTGGATGTTTCGGCAATGATGCCATGGTGATGTGGCTAACCATCAGTCGCCAATAGATCCAAAAAATCATAAACAACGATTATTTCTGCTGGAGATATACTTGAACTGATGCAGGATCAGCTGAAATGCAGCAACCAGCAAGTACTGTCAAGAGTGCTTACTAGTGTCAGTTAGTAATTCATCAGAAAGTAACAGCAATACGGCAAAACACTAGCAGTATTTCAAGGATAAACAGACAGTGAAGAGGAAACCACAACGCCACTAAAGATAAAAGCCAATGACGTGTTTGTTCCAGGAAGAAGGACCGTAAATGCAAATTTGTGCTTGCCGCCTGTAAACTGGCTGTTTACAATGAGCATACTATGACTAAATGTATTATGTACTTGTGCACAGTGATACGCTTTACTGCCGCCAGTGTATTCTACTATTTTTAGATGTTTTAACATTTCATCACAATAAACCCTATCTTATAGCCTTGATTCTTCTTAGCTTTTTTTTTCAGGTGAGGTCCCAGGGCTGCAATGTTGGGCACGATAAGGAAAGTGGCTGTTAAAGTGCTATCTACATGAATTCAGAAAATTAAAACATTTATTGGCCCCTATGAAATTACCGTACATCGCGTATTAAACTCCCACTTATGCTCAGCCCCCTAAAACGCTCGAAGGTCAAAAATCGTCGTATGCTGTTGTAATCACGGAAAAGTCGAAAATATTAGACCAAGCAATCGATCATTGAAGTGCGTGATCTGGATTCAATCTAGTAAAAACACAATGCCTTTATTTTCATTTATTCGCAAATTTAGTTTATTAGATCGTCCACCTTCCAATATTTAACATAATTCAAAGGTAAAACTAATTTATAATCACCACCAACCTTCAAAATGACAACGCCATTCATGACCGGGAATCAAATACCTTTTTTTTGACAAGGTCAGTCCGCATCTCAGGCGTCAGTCGGATCACGTTTTTGGCTGGCCAGAAATTAATTTTTTTTACTGGTCATACGGATCTCTAGCGTCATTCGGATGACGTTTTTGGAAATTTGCATCAGCACAAAATCCGTGCTGTACGGTCGTGAATCGTGTTGTTGTTTTGAAGGTTGGTGGGGATTATGAATTAGTTTTAACTTTGAATTATGTTAGATATTAGAAGGAAGACGACATAATAAAATAAATTTGTGAATAAATGAGAACAAAGGCATTGTATTGTGTTTTTGCTAGACTGAATTCAGATCTTGCACGTCAATGATCGATCGCGTAGGCCTAATCTTGTTCACGATCTTGATCCGCTCATGTTACTGAAAGTTTGTATGGTTAGAAATTAGTTTTAGCTGAGAATTATGTTAAATTTTGGAGGAGAGAGTATACAATATCCTAAATTTGCACATAAATAAGAACAAAGACATTGTGTTAATGCTAGATTGAATCCAGATCATGTACGAAAATGACTACATTATCGCCGACTTTCCCGTGATAGAATTAACTAACTTTCTCCTTGGATAGAAGTTAGTTTAGAAAATAGATAATGCAGGGTGGTCCACAA
>JAHWFP010200054.1:0-20621 GCA_023313725.1 Lithobius niger
GGCTTACATCCGTATTTTATACGCTTTTAGCGTTTTTTAATACTAATATCCATTATTATTTTTTGTTTCAGCGAGAATAACACAGAAAAGCATACTGTAATCACCTTAAAATAACTGTTATAATAGAGCCTTTTTAATACTCAATTTTAAGAGCCATAAAAATTGAAAATCGGTTCTTTAGTACGACCTCTAGGTGAGGGCAAAATTTCCCCAAGAAGAACAACAGCAATAATTGTATTCACATTAAAATGGCGTTCAAAAGGCCATAGGCCTTCTCCATACCTATGTTTTTAAGCTGTAAAACTTGAGCATCGGTTCGTTGGTTCGATTTTCAGGTGTAGCACAACTGTTACGGGGCAGAATTTGGGCTAATTATGAACATCGAGCTAAAAGCCATGAAATTTGATACACAAATCAATTCTTAGCTAATAAATCGAGCTTGCTATGGAATCTCTCTAGATACCCACTAAGGCCCCTTTCTGTCCCCATACCACATTCACCTGTACTACTATGAATTTTGGTACTATGAATTTTAGTACACCAATCACCCCTCGTAGCAGAAATTGAACCAGCCATGGAATCCCATAGAAATACCACCACAGCCTACCCCAGCATCCCCCCTCCTGTGCACCCCATGAAGCATCAATGACCAACAAATTTTGCTGATCGTGCTAAAATTTGAATTGGTACACATACACAAGCATTCTTACCAGTACAAATCGAACTAGAATTTGTTGATCAACAACCTCATGGAGAGGACACAGGGAAGCACTGGGGGTGGGTGTATCTCATGGGGTTCCATACGTAGTTCGATTTCCACTGCTATAATGTATGTTTTTAGTACGTTCAGCAAGAATTTGTTGGTCATTGAAGCTTCATGGGGTGCACAGGAGGGGGGGGGGGGGATGCTGGAGGAGGCTTTGGTGGTATTTCATGGGGATCCATGGCTGGTTCAATTCCTACTACTAGAAATGATTGGTGTACCAAAATGCATGTTTTCAGTACGATCAACAAGAATTTTTCGGGTATCAACATCATGGAGCGGGAATAGGGGGAAATCACTGAGGGCCCTGGACGATTTCGCAGAAGTTCCATAGCTAGTTTGATTTCTACTGCTAACAATGACTTCTTTACCAAATTTCATTCTTTTAACACCA
Source organism: Lithobius niger (assembly GCA_023313725.1). Lineage (NCBI taxonomy): Eukaryota > Metazoa > Arthropoda > Chilopoda > Lithobiomorpha > Lithobiidae > Lithobius > Lithobius niger. Next base: position 1,158 of record JAHWFP010200054.1, read on the forward strand.
TCTCCAAGAAACTGTTGGTCAGGCCTCAAGGAGGGAGCGCGGGGGGGGGGGGGGAGGCGTTGTGGTGCCTTGTAGATTGTCTCGAGGGGTTCCATAGATAGTTCAACTTGTACTATATGAATGACTTGTGTACCACAATTCAAGCGTTTTGTCCGATCTGCCATCATTTGTTGGTCAAGCATCAGATAGGGGGCACAGGGGAGCGCTAGGGGGGCCCTTGGGATATTTCGTGGGGGTTCCATGCTTGGTTTGATTTGTAATGCTAAAAATGACTTGTGTGCCAAGTTTCATGCTTTTAGCTCGATCTGCAAGAATTTGTTGATCAAATCTCAATGAGGGGACACAGGAGAACGCTGGGGGCCGTTTGGGAGTTCCATGGCTTGTTCGACTTCTACTGCTAAGAATGACTTGTGTATCAAATTTCAGGCTTTTAGCAAAAATATGCAGGTCAAACCTCAATGAGGAGGCACAGGGGGGCGCTGGGGCCCCTTGGGGGTATTTCATGGGGGTTCCATGGTTGATTCGAGTTATGCTGCAAAGAATGACTTGTGCACCAAATTTCAAGTTTTTAGCTTGATCTATAAGAATTTGTTGCCCAAGCCCCTGGGAGGAGATATGGGATGGGGTGCTAGGGAGGCGGGAAGGCGCTGAAGGCACTTGGGGGTATTTCATGGGGGTCCATGGCTGGTTCGATTTTTAATGTTAAGAAAGACTTGTGTACCAAATTTCATGTTTTTAGCTCGATTTGCAAGAATTTGTTACTCCACTTAATGATTTCTGCCTAGTGCTCTGCAATAATAATTGCTCTGCCGAAATAGAATACTGCGTTCACATCAAAACCGTGCTCAAAGGGCCCTGGTCAGTGTTAATACCTACATTTTAAGCAATACAAATTAAAAATAGGTTCACTGGTTCGATCTCTATGTGAGAGCAAAAGTTCTAGCCCATTTGGCTTTCCGTGTCAAGAATATTGTAGTTACATTAAAATAACCTGCGAAAGGCCCTAGGCCTTGTCCATACCTACGTTTTAAGCTATAGAACTTGAAAATCGGTTCGTGGTTCGATCTCCAGGTGTGGAAAAAGAATCGAAAGAACAACATTAATAATTTTTGCCCAGTGCTCTGCAATAATAATTGCTCTGCCGACGAGAATACTGCAGTCACACCATAATCGTGTTCGAAAGGCCCTGACCGGCGTTCATACCTACATTTAAGCTACAGAAATTGAAAATCGGTTCATTGGTTCGATCTCTATGTGAGAGCAAAATTTATACCCCATTTGGCTTTCCGTGTCAAGAATATTGTAGTTACATTAAAATAGCTTGCGAAAGGCCCTAGGCCATGTCCATACCTACGTTTTAAGCTATAGAACTTGAAAAACGGTTCAGTGGTTCGCTCTCCAGGTGAGGGCAAAGAGTCCCAACAACAAGAACAAGAACAGCAACAACAACAACATGCTGTGGACGCCTACGGGTTGATTGTTGTCATTAAAATTTGTAATACGGTGAAATAGTTACCACACGACCCCAAATACCAAATTTCGTTGGTCTATGTCAATTCTGGCCGAAACTATAGGAGTTCACAGTTTGACGTTTAACATGGAAGTGCATGCTGAGGCTTACATACCAAAAATTATGCAATTCTGTGCAAAAGTAAAAATGGGGAGTCACACGTAAAAGTTTGACACCTGTTCACTTGTTGTTTTTCTGTCACCGTTTCAGAAAAAAATACTGCACCCACCTAAATTCTGAAACATGGTCTAAGCCAGTAATTTCGTTCTCCTTCATCCTAAAAGAGACCACTTTTTCAATTAGTCGAGCCATTCCTGAATGACCAATTTTATTGTTTTACATTGTTTTAAACATTGTAATCAGGGAACAATACCAACCAGTAAACGCCAGCTGCAAGGCATAGACTGAAGAATAAAGAAATTATGCTAACAATCCTGGCGAGCCAACAATTATTCACCCGCACTTTGAGGAAACGTGCAAAAGGTACACAAACAAAAAACGTTAAGTGTGCCGTAAAAAAAAAGATTATATGATTGAAGTTTCTTGTTAAAATGTACACGGATAAAAATTTATGATTTTAAATTAAATAATCAAATGTAGAATTAAAAAAACTGCACCTGCTTAAGTGCTGTATGTGCTTTCACAATATTTTAATTCGTAAAACACAACTGCTCTTACACAGACGCAATTTTCTCAATTGTATCATTATTTAAATTAAAAATCATAAATTTGTATCCGTGTACATTTTAACAAGTAAAGTGAAACTTCAATCACGGATAATGTAAGTTTGCCAAATTGCAACTTTCTGTCCGCAAATGGAAAAATTTATTTTAGTGAAAGCCATTAGCAGCTAGGTATATAGGCAACTATCAACTTAATTAACGCATTTTTTTTTCAACAAGAAAACGTTAGGATGTGTCTAATCGTGTCTTTTGTGTTCTCAACCGATAAAAAGAAGGATCGGCATATTCTATCACATTGTTAATTTTCCTCAGACGCCTCAAAACAGCCAAACTTCCTTGGACAGAAATGTTTAATGGTCGCCATGCTCATATGTATATATTTTTTTTCTGGAGGACGGGTGTTGATGTGTCGTTGTATCTTGGAGAGTGACACATTAGACGTGTCTTAATGTTAGGTCGAACGGCATGCACGAACAAAATTCAAACGTTCAAACTGAACTCGCTGGTTACTTTATCCCGGCCAAAAATGGTAGCAAGTTTAATATGCACGAAAGAAATTACAACTAAAACCAGTTTTGTTGGCCGGATCGAACGCAGTGAAAGGTAGGGGATCCCCAGCTGTCGGCAGGTATATACGTCAACGAGTTTGGCTGGTGGATGGGCCTCAGTCAAAGAAACGACGATAACTTTAAGAGGCACGGAGAAATCAGTTGTATAATAACCGAGCGACAATTGGAGACCCATAATTTTTCTACTTTATGACTTAAGTTCCTCCTCCCCAGCATCGCCGCTTTTATCTGTTTCTGCACCCCCCTTCACACCCAATCTCATCTTTCTTCCGCATTTTTACGACAGCCGTTTTCGATCTTCATGCTTGGTTTGTTGCAACCTCCAGCCAAGCAGTTCTAAATATGACGGGTGTGGTATGCGTACTTCCTAACTCTTTTACTACTTAAAAAAATATATATACTTATAGGCCTATTGTTGTCGCCACGGGCTAGCACTCTCTGCAGTCAGGCGTGTACACTTGCCCCCTTTCAAGCCACACCTGATAATATCTGATAAACAGTTTGTCTTGTGAATAGTGCGTCACCCGTGCCTGCGCATTAGGGGATAGCTAGGCTACTATAGAAACAACCGCCCTGTATTGGTCAAAATGGGCGCTAACCACGATACGTATTAGGAAACAGGTGTTGGGCCTATTGTAGGCAGAGCGAACAGAATGCCTCCAAGCATTCTTTATTCAAATGAAGCTAACGTGGTCGTTAATAGAATCCTTTTGTTTTTTACGGTTGCCCCTCCTCCTGTAGTGGCGAAATGCGACGATCAAATGTTATTATTTCATCGAGTTACACCGAAAAAGGTATAAGGAAGGAATAGTTGACATAATTACCAGCATAATTATGTATGCTTCGTAGGAAGTCCTTAACTAAGGATTCCAAATTTTCTATGGGGAGTGTTAGATTGACAAATTTGAAAATGTGCAATATGTTCTGTAATAATTGATCGATTTACAACAAAATCGAGTCCAACACTACTGTTGGGGACTTCAAGTGATGTACCAAATTTCATTCCAATCCCACCATTTGTTTAGGCTCCACCCAGACTACAAAAGTGCAACCCGCCAACCAACATTTTGTAATTTGGTGTCCGATATAGACGACACTACTCTCGCTTCACTGGCTCCACTCTGTCAATAACCGCTTCCGTTATATTTGGCGGTATACTTTACTAATTCTAAAACTAGCAACAAATTTTCTCAGAATTTTAGTTATTTTCTCAAAATTGAGTAGGCTAGTATAGCCTATGACTATGTGGATGGTTGTGTAAATCTTTCTAGCAAAATATAATCTTGTTTTACGTTTGCAACGCAACGTTAGTTGCCAGGAAATGTAACTGACTAAAAAACGATTTCGCCATTTAGGAAAAAACCATTCGAGGTCGTATCCCCATGAAACTCACAGCTGTGAAGGTACAGAAATAAAAACAGGTTAGAATTCACTCGAACGAAACGAACTATAATTTGAACTCCAATTCCAGGGAACACGAATTGTTTTATGCCTTGGTAACATCACAAAGTGAACGCAATTTGGTTGTGAATTGGGCCATGTCTGTGAGTATGTGTGTGTGAATGTCTTTAATTTGTGTATTATACGGGCGTTTTGTTATTTTGGAATTGTTTTTTCTGTGTTAATGAGTTTACGTTTTAATTCGGCTTCGTGTGAATGGCTATGTGTGTATTTTGCGTGTGCGTATTTATAATGTGTAAAACATGCAGGATCTTTCTTGTTAAAAGGCCATTCCTCCCAGCGCCATTTTCTCGATCCTCTATATCAAGTACGGCCTCAAAGTTTTATTTACTTACCGTTAGTCAATCCCTAGCTAAAAATCCATTTTAAAATGTGGCGTCTAGGAGATTTTCTGTTGAATATTGGTAACTTTATTTACTGCGTACCGCACGTCCTTTGTGCGCCTACAATAACCATGACGTTTCATTGTTTCCGGTTGTGACGACACAGTTTTTGCGTCACTGCTGTCACGTGACCCGCAATTCGTCTGCTAGGCCAGACGTCGTTCACGTATCACGAGAAGACGAAGGCGGAAGTGACGTTGTTACTACGCCGAATCTCGCGACGGCAGCGCGCGGACAGATGATTGCACGTCGCTGTTATAAGGCAGGCCGGATGTTGCTTTAAGGGCGTTTTTTTTTTTGTTCAGTTGTAGAAGACAAGGATTATTTTTATTCTTGGTAATATCAGAAAGTGAACGCAATTTGTATTTGAAATGGGCCATTGTTATACCTCTTCTGGAATACAAATAAAATTGCATTGAGAAGATATAACGACGGATGTTTTTTCATACCCAGTCAGGTTTGTCTTTGCTGCAGTAACTATGCAAAATTGGCACATCTTTCTGCTAAAAAGTTATTCGAAGGATGGAGGCCACTAATTCCATTTCCGCACACAACAAAGAATCATATACCCCTGATCCCTATAATGTCAGGATTTGTCCATGCGCAAGCTATCGAGAAAATCAGACTTAAGTTGGAGGCTTCACTTTAATAAATAAGGCACTAAATAATTTTTGAAATATTTCTTGCCGTTTCCTTGACGACGAAAGTGTATTTAAACATATGCAGAAGCCCTGAACTTCATTTTTGCTGGCTGAGGCCATGTCGCACAACCCTTTGGATTTTCTATTCGAATTTCTGTCGTTTTTTTTTTTTTTTTTGCGTAAAATCAAAAAGGAGTTAAATCGGGACTAGAGGTAATTTCTGAAGCTTACGGTGCAAACATCACATTTAGATTGTTTCGCGTTGCGTGTGGTTAAGATTTGGAATTCTTTACCAGACGAAATTGTCACCTCGCGCACGATTCATAGGTTTCGGAGTCGCCTCAGCTTGTTTAAATTAGAGATTTTTCTGAGTCGGTCTTACCTCCGAGTTAAATATGTAATCTTGCAGATGATTCCGCTTTTCATAAGTCTGCTCCCGCCCCATGAAACGTTGGCTGCCTGTTAGTGACCCTCGGTCCTTGCCTGATCCGTTACTATTGCAACAAAGTGTTTTATTTATTTATTTAATTCATTTTTAGGTGGTGACAATTCCCATTTTGAGGATGCTTTTGTTTTTAGTACTTATCATGACCATACTTTGTATTACATAACGATGCTTTCTAACCGTCTTATTCGTTCATCTGCCTTTTATTTTTTACTTGGGCCAATCCTAAAAACACTTCCCGTGTCCAACAGGTTTGGCGATGCCATCGGGGGCCTTAAAGTCCCTGGCAGGTCTAACCTTGGTGGTAAGGCATTCGTGTCTCAATACCTAATCCTCTCACCTTCCCTTGGCCAATCTATATCATTATATGTGATTGTCTTCTGTTTGTAATTGAGGCTGCCTGTTAGGGTCCTTGCCAGACCTGTTGCTATCATGACAAATTGTTATTATTATTATTATCATTATTATTATTAAAATTAATTAAAACTCAATCACCCTGATTAAACCAAATTTAGTGCACGGTGGTGACGTCACGCTAGCACATGACCATGCTAAAAGTGTAGTCGTTATATACAGTTAATTTGAAAACCCACACACGTCACCGTGGGTTAATTTAATTTGATAACCCACACTTTTTGATAATCTAACACTTTTTACGGGGTCCACACAACCCCTGCTCATCACGTGACATTACCAGATTTGCATGACTATGGAACAAAAATTCTTCCTATCGCAATACCAAAGTAATAAGTACACGCAACATTTTTCATCTGTCTAAGTAAAGAAGAAAAAAAAACTTAAAAAAAAAAACACCTGGCTTTACGTGCGCAGATCAACTAACCCGGACAACAGCACCACGTAACCGCAACACCAAAGAATTTCACAACCAAAACATAGTGATAAATCAATGCTTTAATTTGAATCTTATAATTCTAAAGATCCAGACTCAGAAATAAGTCACCCTTTTTTATGGTTAGCTAGCGACGCTTATCACAGAAATCTTGAATTACGGGAGTGTCACTCGGACCATCCGATTTCGTAACCGTGCTCTGCGTTAACATTTAAACTACATTTGTGCATTATGACTCCATAACACTCTTACTATAGACTCGACATGACTGTAGGCCTAAACTTAGCTTGGGAGGCTTATATGCAATAAATCGGAAACGGGGTCGCTCCGATGTCCTGTACGCTCCTTAATTAACTGCTCGTCTAAACCCGCAGCGAATAAGTTGGTAGCAGTAGTAACCTAAACAACCAGAAACGTAGACCGGAAGTAAATCTTGTACGAATACTGGCACATGTATACCTTATCCAAACACTCTAAAATTGCGAATTAAAAAATAATTGATTTCAAATTGAAAAAAAAGAGTTCGAAATCCTGCTAAAACCATCAATATCGTTAATAGACCTCACAGTACACACATAGTCAAGCGGTCTTTACTGCAGGGCCCCGCGAGCAGAGACAAACATCCTTTAACTAAATAACTGGAATGCGGTCAAAGATTCTAGTCTTTCTCTCCCGCCACCACAACATTACATATTCAGAAGAACGGCTTAACAAATTTAAACTAATGAATTTATGCATTTTGTAACATACAAAAATACCCAAAATACCAGGTACAGCTGGTTGATTTTGGTTTCTATTGCCTTATGAAAATATTCATTATCTAATTTTAGCATTCTCCTTCTGCTTATACTGTGCAATCTAGAGATAAGAGTTCTATGTTCGTCAGGCGCTGCTATCTTCCCCGCATGCGCGGCATCCGCTATATAAACTCGGACGAAGGTTGGTTCTTCTTTTTTTCCTCTAACTGCTCCAGTGGCGACACGGAGGTGAGGAGGGTGGGACATAGGTAATGCATAGTTTCATAAAGGCAATAGAAAAAAAATCAATCAGCTGTACCTGGTATTTTGGGCTTTCTATGTGCCATGAAAATATCCATTACCTAATTTTTAGCATTCCACTGACCTCGTCAAAGGCGGAGGCGCCACTTGACAGAGCCCCCTAGGGTAGCGTGCCGGTCCCCATAAAGACAAGTCTTCGTGTCCGATCGTAAGAAGTTTGGCGGACAATCGTAACGCTTAAGGGGTTGTTAAAGTACTCGGTGAGCGGCCACGAAAGGGCCGATACGGTACAGTTCGTCTGCCTGGGCTGACATGTCTCGTAGATAGTGGGATGTGAAAACAGTCGGGTGTCTCTAGGAAGCTGCTTCCATGATGTCGGTAATGGGAATATTGCAGTAATGTGCCTATGAGGTGGAAATTGCCCACAGTTCGTGGGTGGTGACCCTAATGCCATGGTCGACACAGTTTTTGTCAAAGGCCTTCTAGGCGTCCACTATAACGGTCTTGATTCATGTGGTGATCATGTGTGCCACGTCGAAGCGGTTTACATTTCTGTAAGTAGTAACGGTTAGCACGAACTGGGCATAGAAACCGTTCTGTTCATTGCCAGTGAGTGGAGACAAAGCCGCAATGCAAATAGGGTTAGACTGGTCACAGGGTTTCTGAGTTTTGGCTCTGAAGGATGCATGTGGGGTAAGGGTGACCGCAGAGCAATCCTTGTAGAAAAAGTAGTCAGTGGTGGTCGCTCACAGGGCCTGTACTTCACCACAAGCCGGGAAAAGGCGGCAGACCACTGGTCGCTCTAGTTCGAAGGAATTGAGGAGGGCTGAGATCCTGAAATTGTCTAGGAGGTAGGGCTGCTCGGAAGACTGTATTCAGGGCTGATCGATAGTCAAGGATGGTGGAGCCGCATAGGCCTACCTTAAAAAAGGTCTGATAGGAAGTCAAGGAGGTGAGCTAGAGACGAATTGATTGGATCGACTTGTCGTGGCAAACACTAATGAAGCCATTGTCTCCAGTGGCTGTCCTAAATTTTGTTGGTCGATGAACACACTGCCTTGAAGGCAATGCGGTCAGCCTGTTGCCTTAAGAAGTCGGACTATAGCAGTGACGCGTGTAGCAGGATTGACTGAGGTCTTGGATGGAAGACAGTTCCCTGTTGTTGGGAGAGTAGATTTGGAACGTCCGGGAGGTGGTAGGGGAGATCGATCCGAAGGCTGAGGAGGATGGGAAACGAGGTGGCTGATGGCCAGTTGGGAGCAATCAGAATGGACAGGCCTAGAAACCGGGAGATCTTGCATAACGCCAGAGGGAGTAGCTTTGGAGGAGGGAACAGGTAGGCAAAGAAGTGGCTCCAGTCCATTGTTAAAGCAAGCGTCCACTCTCCAGGCTTGATTGTTGGGAACTGTACTGACAAAGTGGGGAAGTTTGGCATTGAACCTCGTGGCAAAGAGGCCGAGATACGGCCGTCCCCAGAGGAGGAAGAGACACATGCAGATGGATGTCTTGAGGGACCATTCACGTGTTGGAGGAGACCGACGGGACAGAGAGTGCACTATCACATGGCGGCTCCCTGGTATGTGGAGTGGTAACAAGGTCGTCTTCAGGCGAATGCAAAGAGTGAAGATGTCGGAAGTGACTTGATGCAGAGACCGAGATTGTATCCCTCCGCCGTTCTGGAGGTAGGAGACCGCCGTCATGTTGTCGATGTGGACTTGCACCACATTCCCGGAAAAGTAGTCCTGGAAGTGGAGGAGACCAAGGAAGACCGCTCGTAGTTCGAAAATATTGATATGGTCGGAGGTACCGGCAGGCCAATGTTCGGACACCATGTGGTTGCCAATGTGAGCTCCCCATCCCTGAAGAGAAGTGTCGAAAAAAAAAGAAGCACATGGGGGGATAGTTCGTGTAGAAGGACTGTTTGTGTGACGAAATGCAGGTCCATCCAGCGCAACAGGATGGGGAGGGGGAAATTATCCGGGCGTGGTCGCTGTCGGGTGCCCGGGCCGGTCATTCGTTGATACGGAAAAGACGGAAGGGTCTGACCAGCCATCTGCCGTATGGGACGAGGAGAGCCATGGAATCTAGTGACCCGATGAGGGAGTTTTGTTGGGTTAGAGTGTACTCCGGAGACCGTAGGAATTGCCTTATTTTCTGGAAGAGAGAAGTGAATCTGTCTGGTGAAGGCATGCCAACTGCCCGACGAAGGTCGAAGGCCACCCCGAGGAACACGAAGCTTTGAGAGGGGTTTAAGTTGGACTTTGGAAATTTGATCCCGAAGCTTAGTCGGTGTAGCAAACGAAACGCGGTGTTCCTGTTTGTGATCAGCTGGAGACAGTCTTGATGAGGAGGGATTCAATTGTCTAGTTAGGCATCGGCACGTATTTCGTATTGATGCAGGTAAGCTACCGCCTATTTTAGAACGAACGTAAAAATTCTTGGAGCTGCATTCAGTCCGAACGGCAGGCAGGTGAATTCGTAGATTATACATCATAAAGGAAATGGAACAGGTGCCATACTGAGGCGTGTAGAGGGATGTGGAGGTAGGCGTCCGCAAGATCTATGGAGACCGCCCAGTCGCCTGGAAGAAATGAATGTCGAATGGAGTCGACAGTCGACATCTGAAATTGAGTTTTTTTTGATAAACCGGTTGAGTGGGCGCAGATTAAAAATAAAATGGAGATCGCCTATTTTCTTGGGTCAAAGAAAAATTCGGCTGTAAAAACCTGGCTGGTCCAGATTGAGCGCAGCCTGAATAGCAAGCTTGGCTAAAAGAGTTACAATCTCTGTGGTAAGAAAATGGTTTGGGGTCGTTGCCTCGGGCCATGGAGGAGACCAAAGGGGCGGAGACCGGTAAAAGGAGGGCTGGAAGCCTGAGTGACGATGGAGAGGACCGTTCTGTTGGTTGTGATTTCTTGCCAGGCTGGAAGGAAAAACCGGAGGCGACCGGCTCTGGCAAGTGGTAATTGTCAATGTGAAGATCTGGATCGCTGGCGAGGTCCGGGAGAGGCATGACGCCCTTGTTGGTCTGGTGTGGTGCTTCAGCCTTAGGGGCGGTCGCGTCTGTGCCCCTGTCCCTTGTTCAGAAAGCACATCGAGATGGAGTTGAGGGTTAACGGGTGTCAGACTGGGAGACCGTGCTCCAATCATTCTATAAGTCGGTCATCTGGAGATTCCCTGTCGGTTGTTGCTGACGAAGACCTTAAGTCTTGTATGGCTTTGGCTTGCGTGTGATATCCAAGAGGGGGGCAAGCTTGGGAATAAGCCCTTGGAAGAGAGTATCCGATTCGTGGATAGGCTGGTTCCGAAAGACATCCGTAGTGGAGTCGTAGAGATTATGGGCGGGATTTAGCACTACGTCACGTAAAAAGAGCGTATATTTGAAGAGAGCCTGTGTGAACCAGTTCATGGAGTGGAAGGTAGCAAATCAAGCCTTCCGAAACACTTGGCTGACCAAGAAGGCCAGTTCCCTGGTTTCTTCTGGAGAGGGGTCCATGGAAAGCCATTCACAGAGAGCATTGGCAGCTGTGTTGAATACATCGGCCTAGGAGGTCGCACGGAGACCAAGGCACAGGAAACGGTCGCTGTCGCGTAGGACAGAGATGGGGACCGTGGCTTGGCGTGAAAGGTACAAGGAGTTACCGAACTCCATTTTAATGTCTGCCGTGGGGAACTCCTACTGAGGGTGTGTATCAAAATTTCGAGCATTGGCTGCTCCATCCCCGGAGGAGCGAAGGGAGAAACATTCACGACCAGTGCGAGGAGGTGGTGGTTCCTTGTCAGGTTCCAAAGGTGTACCATTACTAAGAAGGAGGCTGCCTGCCTGGAGTAGGGTGGTAAGCAAGGTGGCTGACTGGCCGAGAATCAGATTCTGTCGTGGAAGCTGGTCCCGGAGGCCAAAGCCAAGCTCGGTCGAGAAGCCGCGGTTCTCGCAGGGCTCTGTCGCTTGTGGTGTAGGTTTATAGAGAAAACAGTCTGGAATCACATCCTCAACCGCCTTCAGTAGGTCTAGAAGAGGGATATCCGAGGGGTCCGGGTCGACCAGTTGGCCTAGTGGTGCTTGTCGAGAGGAGGCGTCCGACAGATTGATGAACTGAAGAGAACGATCGCCGGAGTCTGAGCCAGAAGCATCCGAGTCAGCAGAGGAGCAATGTTGGCGAGGACGAGGCGAGGGAGACTGAGACGGTGGTTCCCACTGGTGGGAACGACCGGCACCGCTAGGAGCAGAGACACAAAATTTCTTGGCTGCGGACTGGTCCCAGTCGTCCGTGAACCGACACGACGGTTGGCGGTCCGGGAAGACCGAACGCTTACGGTTAAAGGAGCTCAAGGCGGAATCCATTAAAACATGTATCCTTTCCTCGGAAAGAGTTTGGCGGTCCGTGCCGAGTGCCATTGATCGAGAAGAGGCCGTATGTCTGGACAACCGTGAACACAAGTCAGTTGGTTCACCAGGTGGTGACTGAGTGTTTATGCCTGGCACGTCGGGCCTGAACCTAGAAGTTGAGACGAGAATATGCTTCCTTGGCTCTGAGTAGGATCTCCTGAAGAGACCGTAGATCCTGCGTAGGGTCAACTTGTCCTCACTGGATTGATGAGGTGGAAGAAGTGTTGGGTGTAGGACCAAATGAGGCTGGCGATTGCAGGGAGACGGACCAATGACCGGTGTTGCAGGAGACCGGAAGACCGGATGGCGGAAGCGGTAACCGCCGAAAATTCCGGCAAAGGTGGGTAATCCGAAATGATGATGGGTGGAGACGATGAGGAGCCAGAAGGTCCCTCGGTGCACCTTTGGCACGAGGCATGGGGAGATCGGGAAGCAAGGATCCAACGAAGAGCACAAAGGAAACTAGAGAGCTAAAGAAGGAAAGATAAAGAACCAACCTTCGTCCGAGTTTGTGGTTCGGAGGAAGGAGAATGCTAAAAATTAGGTAATGATATTTCATGGCACATAGAAACCTATTTTTTTCTAAACTTACAAAAAAAAAATCGTTCACATGAATGAAAATCAAATAAATGCAATTACATTCTTACCTTTCCGGAATGGCCAGAATGAAAACCGTGAATTCCTGCCGCTGTACACATGTCTTGAGCATAATTATGAAGTTTGTTTACTCCTGTAAGTTGCTTCGAAAACTTTAACTTTCCCGCTAGAGGTCGCTTGTAAAATCGTCCGTCAGAAGGAACCAACGCCAAATACTCCTTGAATAGCTTGACTGCGCAAACGAACGTGACTTGCATCCGAGTACTGACGTATGACTTTGAAATCATGGTTAGAATCCAAACCTCCTTGCTGATTTTTACTGCGACGCCTCAAAAATTCTACATAACATCCTAGCTTATCTTCGTCAAATTTTAATTGATCCAACACATAACCGACATGCTCGTCTTCCGTACGAAGTCCAAATACTTTTCTCTTGTAAAAATACACCGCATAGCTGTAGCTTAGAGCATCATTTAAATGGAAAAGCTTTTTCCATAAAATATTCTCCTCTTCACTGGAATAAGGTAATGCGTGTTATTTAGCGACACCAACTCCTTGTTGTTGCAGTTGTTTCCTTTTACCATCCAAAGTTGCACGGAACTCGGAAATATTTTCTTTACAAAGAAAGTTAAGGCCTGGACGCTTACAGTCTTCACGTAGGTAACGATACAAACGAACTCGGTGGATATGCAGATCCATCTTCTCTCCGTACCTCGAGTACGAAACGACACGACCAAAAGTTCAATTCGTATACGCAGTAATTTCTGACATTAACGCAGGAACGAATAAAAATGGCTCACTGTGTGAATGGCCATGGTTTTCTCAGGAATCCCATGTGTTGACGGTCGATTTGACGGTAGCAAGAGGGATTCGGTTAACTTGAACTGTACGAATAGCTTCACCGTCCACAGGAACAGGGAAACGATTTTTTTTTGTAACTTAGTAAGAACAAAATCTTCTCTATCTTCTGGGTCTACTAATTCATTGTCATATATTTCACTCACCATACTGGATAAATTCACGCGGAATAAATTCACTGAATGCAGCCATATAGTACTATAGCCCTGGTCATTTCCCTATAGTACAATTATATTCCCTAATTATAATTAGTACCGTCTTACAATTAGACGGTAAGTCAGCTTGACGTCACACCTTAGCATTAAAACACGCATCCGTGAAGAAGATGCGGTAAACCTGAAATAATTGATCGTTTGCTCGAAACCGTTTGCAGGTTAACCGGGTTTTCTTCACGGATATCTATTACTTAATATGTTCAAGTTTAAAGTTTTGTGTCAGTCTTCCACATTTTCATTAGTCACCTTTATCAATTAAGTTATTTTCAAATTTCCTCCACGTTACGTTTGACTTTCCACATGGTGGTGGTGTCAATAAGCTGAAATTTTAACTCAATATGAACCTTTGGTGACTTTTGTTTTGCCCCATTACGTAGAATAGGATTCACACTATTTCCGGCACGCAGAGGTATGATACTGTGATTTGTATCAGACAATTTATACCTTCCATCCACATTTAACCATACTGTAATCACCATTATTAGTAGGCAACGTATTAGCGGCCGTGCTTATTACAATTTGTTCGCGCAAGAGAATGTTCAGAAAATGTACAGAAGGAGAAGGGGAGTTGTTGTTGTTTGAATTTAAGGAGCACGAACCCAAACTTCGATCTGGTTCTCATACGACGTAAAATCTCGGTTTTAACCTTAGTAGAAGACACAGCGGAATGGGCAGTAGGGAGGCTTGCTTCTTTATGCTGCCAGAACTGATAAAACGTAGTCGGTGGGCTGTATATTCTGCGTTCTTATTTTTGATGGGAACATACGTAGATTTTTTTCTGGTTTTATTTGACCCCCAGTAGTATCAAAAAAATATGCTGGGTGTCACGATTGACTGAAACTAATTCAAACAGAAAAAAAAAGTTGTGAAGAAAGGATTAGCGAATTTGTTTAATCTGTCAATCAATGACAATCGACCATTCATTTAAATACGTAACGCACGTGCTCTCAGGTATCAAGTCTCGTTGTTCGCACATTAATTTCTATTTAATTTCTGTGAATATCATATTTATTCAAGGATCGATCAAAATTTCTCTTTAAAATAGCGCTTTTGTCTCACGTTTCAGAGTCAAAACCCAGGAACGAGTGAACCAGTTTTGTTTATTTATTAACCTAATTCCGTAAATAAGGCGTAGAATCGGATAATGGGTTCAAAATAATCGTGGATTCAGAAGACACATAAGATGAGAAGCGTCATTCCTCTTTTTCCCACCGCGTGTCAATAAAAAAAAATGCGGCTAGAGCAGCAAAAAAAAAAACAGTGAGAGATAAGCAGGTGCAGGTTAGTTAGGTAGGGTCGCCGCATCAAGATACCACATTCAGAACATTAGTGTTATGACGACAGTGTACAGTGGTTGCTACCCAGTTATAACTACACCGTCTAACTAAAATCAAACACGCCTATGTACCAAACGCGTAACGCCCTTCTTTTCGCTCCGCCCTCAAACAAGAAAAAGGATGTGGGAAGAGAGAAAGTGTGTGTGGGTTGGGAGGAGAGGAGGAGGGAAGAGAAAGCGATGGGATAGAGGAGTAGGATGAATGTGCACGTTAGTCGACTCGCCGGGCGCCTGAATGCACTTCCGCCCTTTCCTCCGGGATCCGCCAAGAACCCCCACGAGCCACCGGAAGAGCGAATTTCGCGGCCGACGCCTAACGAGCAAGCGTGCCGCTTCGCCGACCACCCAACATTAAAGAGACTGTATTGCGTGCATGCTTACGTGCCCTCAACTTTGGGTACAGAAAATGTTCAACAAAAAACTAAGAAATCTCGTAGGAACAGCAGATAATAAAGCACATGTATGCAGGGAGTAGACAACTCGACTCATTACATGCACTTCGGTACTTGTCGCATTGGAACGGGGCCTCATCACAACACATAAACCTTAGCTAGCTTAACAGAAAATATCCCATTTCCATTTCATTCAGTTCGGTCTTTACTTTACTTTCCATGCTTTAGAATTGAATTTACGTATGTTTAGTAAGTTTACATTTAGTTCAAAGTTGGACAGTGTCGTACGATGGGGTTCGTAAGTTGCAGCGAAACTCAGAAGTCTTCCACAGTTCGACGCAAAAAACGTGCGTGGTAGGACGTCGGTCCTTCGTCTTTAGTTCGAAGTCGCATGATCAGAGATACTTTAAGTATCCCTATCAAATTCTACTACAATCAGAGAGCAGTACTCATTCGACACCTGAAAAAACAACACTCGCTGTCTAGCCCCCCTCCGCTAACGGTTTTTTGGCGGTGCTAACTAAGTTCGACCAATGATGAAAGGCTGTTACAGCCTCACAAATATCATTCTGAAAGCGATTTTTTTCTTGCCCTGGTTCTTACACTGGTTCGTGGTTACAATATTTATTCTCAAGTTGCAAGTTTGCATTCTAACGTGAGATGAGTCTAACGTGACTGTCAACCAGTGATGGGCAGTTAACCACTTGTATTAGTTACAACTACCAGTTACTTCTTTCATAGCAGTTAAGCAGTTCTTACAAATCAGAGATGGAAGTGGATCACTTCTTCCGACCCATGACCCACCTGACCCACTAGAGCCCTGACCCACGACCCACTTGACCCACCCGATAAAGAACAAAATGTGACCCACCGTGACCCATCCCACGCTATGAAAAAAAAACAGCATGCAAATACGTAAAATATTATTTCAAACAGTCAAATTTTTTAAAGAAGCATTTACTAAGGGTTTTTAGTCCTAGTCTTAGTTTTGAAACAGTAAGAAAAATTTTAAAGAGTACTAGTAAGACTACTGAAGTGTCAAGTAACATACTTACTAATTACCGTGGGTCGGTAGGTGAACGGTCTTGACCCATGACTACTTGACCCACGAGTAGTTAAACTACTTGTCGTTGAACTTCTTTTTTTTTTATATTCGTAGGCAAACCGGTGATTTTGTAGAAAATAATAAATAATAGTGCATTTTTTTTAATTGGGAAAGACGAAATACTCAAATAAAATTCTTCAAATTCAGGGAAAAGCAGTGTTGGACCACCTTACTCATTATTGAAATTGAGAACAGCCTTGCCGAATGCCGCTTCGTCGAATTTTGGTGTCTGCATGTTTGCCGAAAAGGGAATTCTTGTTTCACTGAATCCTGTTTCACAAAAAAATGTTTTTCCAAATAATTTGCTTCGCTCGCGCTGCTGCTCTCTCTGCGGTGAAACGTACAACATCAGAAACCGCACCTAATCGCGAATTCCTTTAAAGTAGGAATGCTTCTTTAACTTCTCTAATGTTCAATTTTTGACGAATTTTTGATTAGGCTAAACGATATTCGGCGAACGGGAATTTCCCTTTTATCTAATTTTAAGCAAGGTTCGGCAAAACGGGATTCGTCGAAACGAGTAGCCACGCTCTGCACCAGCCAGCAAATTGCCAGAAGAGTAGCAGTAGATGGCGTGACCACTTGATCCAAACCATCTACAATGCGCAGTGGCGGTTTAGGATTTTGCCGCCAAGGGGACAGGGGCTACACAATCTTGCTCCCCTCCCCGCCGTCCCCCCTCCCCCCCCCCCCCCCCCAAAAAAAAAATCAATAATAGTTTTATTTTGATTTGACAAGATGCAATTTTCCATTACCTTTCAGGACTGGGAAAACAAGGTTTATATTTAACTTGTCTGAAAAAAAATAATGATAGCTTTCGCACCAACGGATAGATGACTTTTACAGCATGTCACTATGCAAACGTAAAAAGTCCCAACGCGCACCACGAACTTTGTACGTTTTTTTTTCTTTCTGTCCGTCTGTCTGGTCCGTCCGTCCTTAAAGATATCCTATACGTTTTCCTATATTTGAGTTTGTCCTATACATCCTATATTTTTGCCATAAAAGTAGAAAATGAATGGCAGATGTCTCCAACGAAGATCGCACGTGAAAATTGAAGGAACTTCGACATTTTTCATCTTTTAATTTCAGCACTTTAAAACACTTTTCGTAGAGAAAGGCAAACTGAATTTGAATGGCACTTCTTGGGCTTTATAGTATACTAGCTGAAGGCCGTGGTGGTGTTGAATGCACGGTTTGCAATGCTAGTGATGTATGGTAGCTCATGTTTATGTTCATGTTCGACCGAATTAAGTTTCTATCAGCACTCTGGCTAACAAACGCTGATTTTAGTCCGCTTCGCTCACTCAATCAGCGCATTCTGCGATATAATCACCCACCCAACCGCTAATACTGTCTCTTCCCACCCTTTCTATGATCGCTTCTATTATGTTCTTCCATGTTCCTGTTAGCGGAAATATCAGCCATCATGTGTCTCAACTGAGTCCCCCCGCCCCCTTTTCTAATGATCACTTCTATTATTTTCTTCCATGTTCACGTTCAGGTCAAGCATGTTCAAACGTTCTTCGTAAGGCAAACCCTTCCGTGAAGAACAGTGCCTGGTGACGGCTCTCCGAACTTGTTCCAACCTGTAAAATATCTAAACGGAAGAAACTCTTTTGTTTTCCTATTGCACTTTTATTTGTAAGGCTTACGGACTTATTTTTATCCTTTTCACTTACTGAGCGTGAAGTAGGGCTTCAATTCTGACTGGTGACGCAACTACAGAATCCGAAAAGCCGGCCAAGTGTGCGTATAGGTTGCTATCTTTTAGAGAGAGCGTTGTTTTCTCAGCGATTAATTCTCTCGCTTTCATGAGCGCGAGGGAGAGACGATGTTTGGAGCACTCTTTTGCACGTTTGTGTTTTTGTTTGTTTGCCTATGCAGCCAAGCAGCGAGAGAAGAAAGAGACCGGAGGATATTTCCGTCGGAACTAGTGCTTTTCCCTAGCGCTCTCTCATTTTCGTTGTCGTTTTCAGTCTCACTCTATCTTTGAACGGGAGGGTGATAAACACTAAAACTTGGCCATCAGTTGATCTTTAACCCCCGGTTCTTTCTTTGACGGCAAATCCATTGTTCTAAAATGTAGAAGAAAGAAGAAAAATAAGAAGCCCGGTGTATTTGTGTCTCGAACAGACACGCACAAACAGAAACACATTCTCAATTTAGTCGAGTATTTGGCCTCGTCGTTTCGATCCTCGACCAAATACATTACGGTTTGTTTTAAGGCAGAATACGGAGAGCGTTGCGTGCGAATGATTTTTTTTTTTATACATTCATCTTTGTTTCCCCTCAACCGACATGTGCATACGGCCAGGCCAATATTCAGGGGGCTGTAGCTGAACAATTTACGCCCCTCCTTCATTCACCGTGAAAACAATACTATACAATTTTTGTAGTATGGTATGCTTGGGCTGGTTGCAAGGTGCACTGGATGCTTCAGATCTAGCTGGATTTCGTTCCACTTTAGGTAGTGTATTTGTATTTGGAAGAGTGGATTTAGTTGAATTTGGCCTTCACCAAGAACCTCTATTTGTATGAATGATCAGGGAATGACATGTGACTGTTTCTATAAAGCAGCCTTTTGGTTGGGTGGCTGCTTTCCATATGTGGGGGCAGCCATGTTGGTTTTTTTTATTACCAAATACAATTTTTGTTTGATAATGTGCACAGTTTATTTTCTGCAGTGGCCGGGCCCAAGGTCGAGTGGAACGATAGTATTAGGTAAGGTTGGTCATTCCCGAGCTCATTATCTTTTTTTCCCGCCAAATGACGTCACTGGAGCTTCTGATTTTATGTGTACTTTTGTGCGCATGTGCGTGAGAGTTTTACAAATTCATTGAGTTGCGTTGCGCAATGTATTACGTCTACCTACCATGATGCTAAACGGTATTGTTTTTATGGGTCCCCTTAAGATAAGTACGTACGTCGTTTCTCACTCAAACGGTAGATTAAGAAACAAGTGTTTCCCAGCAGGCTTTAGCCAGCAACATTATTAATACGGATAATTAAAATTCCAGCCGAACCATTATTT
>JAHWFP010200062.1:0-10081 GCA_023313725.1 Lithobius niger
AAGTTGGCAATGTTTAGATTCTATGTGGAAATCATTTTCTCAACAATTTAGGGATGTGCCGATACTGATTACTGTCAAAACTGAATGCCTATAACTGCCGATATTGTCCGTCGATATAACACTAAATAATGTCTATTTTGCAAAAAATGAAAGTATCATACACTTTCTGCTGCCGATGTACTGTAAAAAACAAACTTATATTTAATGTAGGCTAGCCTCATAAAAATATTAAAGGCAATTTAAAAAATGTGTAGTACAAAGCTTTTTTTCCCCCTACAACCATTTGCTGTAGGGAAAGAAAGTGCACGCAGCCGAATATTTTCTGCACAATTGTAAAGATGTAAAAATGTTGATATTAATTAATCAACAGACAAACACTTTATGGTATAACTATATATTAGTCCTAAAATTACCAGCGAGCAGCAGTTTTTCTTCTCAAGTCGCAAGCCCTGTTTGTTAAAAAATGTAAGTAAAATGGATTTTAATAAATAACTTCAGAACGGGTGGAGCTAGTGAGTTATGGTTTGCACCTTTGGAAAGCTGGCGAAAAAAGGGTTAAAATGGTGTATTTTGAACATCAAAATCGGTCAATATTTACCGAAATTATCGTAATTCAGCATATATCCAAAAAAAGTGTGGCTTTTGCGCGATCCAATAACGGTGTATCGGCACATCGGAGGTGGACATCGGCGGTACCAATATATCGGAAATGCCTCCGATAACTGCCATTACCGATATGAATCCGATAATAGGCACATCCCTATTCAGCATTGGCGAGTTTGGTTCGAGAGCGGTGATGTGCTTCGAGACGGGAGAACAAATTTTTTCAGCCGGTAAAACTCCTTTGAGTTTAGGTCCAGTCAATGGTGAAGTGCATTTCAGAGAATGGACTTGTTGCCATAGTTCAAACTTTGAAGAGGTAGTTGGACTCGAGTCCAGGCCGAACGAAGAGTTGATTCGGTCAGGTTGGTGCGGAACACTGGCAGTGGTTGCGGGTGGAGTGATTACAGTTGTAGGGGCCAACGAGTTTGACACAAGGGGTGGAATAGACGGAGTTGGATTGGGATGAGACCGGCGGTATCTTGGTTTTCTGATTCTTCGAGGAGGAAACCGAAGAGAACGAACACAGAGGTTAGAGATGGTGAAACCTTCGAGGTGGGTCTGTGTAAGGGGCATGATGAACCGACGTCGGAAAGTGTAGGAGACATGAACGTGGGTTAGGCTAAAATTTCCCCAGGTTTATCATGAACATTCCGTTCAAACCGAGTGGAGGGTATGCAATCACTAGGGTAAATAGGAAGAAATGACTGTTGTGAAGAAGGCGAAGCGGTTTCAATGTAAGCATGATAAGCCGCCCGAGATGTTTTTCTCCAAGAACCGTAGTGCATGGAATGGAAGGGAGAATGACAAATGGCGCAATGGATGCAGGTTTACTCCTTATTTTTTTTGAGTTGTGTGACCATGTCACTGTTGAAGCATGGGCATGATGTGAGGAAACGAGAAATGCGGTCCCTTAACAGGGATTGGTGAAGTGGGAATGCCATAACAGAACCAAGTTGCAACCCACAAAACATTTGCGATTCATGTGCATAGGCTTAGGGGTTTCAGCCGAATCGATAATTTCCCGAGTTGTCCTGGATTTCCAGGTGGAACAACACCCTTATGAGGCAGAAAAATGTTCAGTGGAGACATGATAAATTCAACTTACTTGCAGGGGCAGACTGTGGAGCTTAAAATCACGTGGTGTGAAATGTACAGTCTACAATGAAGCAAAAGCCAGAGGTGTGGAACGAGTGCCAAATGTCGGAAGTGGCGCACAAATGAACTGCAGTGTAGAGGGCGGTAAAAGTGGCGCTTCACAAAAGGAACTCAACGATGTTGTATTTAATTTTCTGTAGATAAAAAGGGTGAAATTAACTTAGTTAAATGCCTGTGAGTCGAAGCTATACAGTTCAGAACAACCAAAGGCGAGGGACAGCGGATGAAAAGCGCTCAGGTCCGAGTTGGCAGACACAACGAGAGCAGAGGAACAGCAGGCACGATGATGAAAATTTGCGTAGCTGTCACAAATGCAAGACGAGGGACAGCAGGCTAGTCAGGGTGGTTGGATGAAAAGAAAGTAGGTCAGGAGAAGCTGCAACGACGAACGTTGAGGGGCAGCAGACTTCAATGGACGAGGGATAGCGGCAGTCAATGATGTCCCGTGATGAGCACAGAATGGCGATTGAAAATGAGTGATGCCGGAAAAATGCGACAAAACACGGCGAGGTGCAACGAGCCGTGACAAGAGGTGAATACATAAGCAGCAGCTTGATGGACGAAGTGGGAACTGTAGTCATAGAAGGTCGGTGATGATAGCCAGGAGCAGCAGCAAAGGCAGACACCCTGGAACAAAGTAGACGGCAATCGGTACGGTGGAGGGCGGCAGCAAGATTGCAATGTCGTGGCCGTGAATTGTTGGAGAAGGGCTGCAGATAGCGAGGACTCAAGGCTTGAGATTGTGCTGAAAGTCGGTCTGACGGGGCTGGAATGAAAGGCAGCAGTCCTGACGGAGCAGATTGAGAGATGGTGGGAAGAGTCGATGGAGGTCTTGTCGTGGCTGGGAAAACAGATGGCCGTACCGGCAGAACGAGTCGAGTCAGGAGGCGAAGGTAATTGCGGGTTGATAGATAGTCAGCGTCTGACAAAACAGTGACGTTACCCGGCGAGGTGTAGGCGGCTTCAAGCGTTGGTTTGACGGAAAAGCTTGATTTGCTGCCAAGAGGAGATGGAGTGGGCGGACGGCATAGATTGTAGAATGAGGCCGGATCCGGAATGAGGCCGGGGTCGGAAAGTTGCGACGACGTCCGGCAAGATGATGGGTGGCAGTTGGCATGGTCGAAGTCAGCAGAACGTCGCTGGTTGCGTGCAGCAGGCAGAGATTGTCCTGTCTTCAGACGAAGGCTAGATGAAAGCTGAAAGGCAAAAGCGAAAGAGGTCGTGACTTCGAACAGAGGCTGGACGAAATACGAACGATTATGGGCGAGAGTCTTCAAGAGGATGGCTTCTTCAGAGCGAGGCGAAAGATGAAAGACTAAAGATGGGAGTAACAGCGGCGATGTGTCTTCGCTGGAGGCTGGAGGAAAAGAGATGGCTGGCTAACGCCGTAATGCCATTTATGGAGGGTCTGCACATGCTGGCGCATGCACGATGGGCTGCTGAGCTGGGCTTAGCTTCCTCCAGGGTAAGAGCATCCAGGAACTGAATGCAGAAATTTACAGGCAGTGTATATTTTCTGCAGTTAAGTAGAAACGACATTTTAACACGTTTAAAATAAGTTTTTACTATCCTAAAATACTTACCTTCAGTAATATGTGCGAAAATTTGCTTATATTATACATTTCACTCCTCAAAATGCCAATTATTCTGGGGGGGGGGGTCAAAATTGGTTTCTATGTGCCGTTTCGAAAATATACGCTACCAGTAGATTCTTGTATTCAGTTCCTGCAATGCTTTCTCCCCCTTGCGATTTTTTCTTGCTCCAGATACAGCCAGCTGCATAACCCAACTGTGCATGCGCCATACGCAGCCCTCCTACAAAAGCTTTCGGACGAGGCAGTCCACCATCATTTTCCTCATGGTGGTGACTCAAGAGGGGAGGAAGGGTGGGTACAGGTAGTGTATTTTTTTTTTTAGGCAATAGAAACCAATTTGACCACCTGGAAAAATTAGGGTTTTCTATGTGCCGTTTCAAAAATATCGACTACTTGAAAATTCTTGCATTTACAGATGACCTCGTCATTTATGGTTGCGGGCACTACAGGCGGGTTACCAAGCGTTACGAGCTGGCACCACCAAAAACTTTCGCAAACTTCGCACATTACTGAAAACCAACAGAAACAGAAATTATCTTCTTAAGGTGGTGGTGGTAGTGGCTGTAGGTTAGGAAAGAGACGATGGTCTTGCTTCCGTCTTCGTGGATGGACTTAGTTTTCTATTAGTTCGTGCTTAAGGGGGTAGGATGACACATCTGGTATGCAAGAGTCCCAAACGGTGTAGTCTGTTTCACGTCTTGTCGTGTTCCTGAAGAAGTAAATTGTGAAAACAGAATGACTTCGCCAGGAAGCGGCTCGAAGGAATTCTGTGATGGATACTTGGCTGTGAAAGGCTCGGGCAATTGATGGTGTCTTGATTCTGGGGCTGTGACCCTAGTTGTCGTCAGTGAAGCTGATGATCAGATTTCCGGGTTGACCAAGTTATGGGAAGGGTCTTGAAGGTGCTTCAGCTTCAAAGTGCATGAAGGGTGGGGCCCGGACTACACATTTGGAAGCAACCCTCTCCAATGTCAGTCGCCACTCGCCATTTGGCGAATGAAAATGAACAGTTGGCGACTTGGAATTTAGCCCTACTCGCCAAAACGGCGACTAGCAATAGAAAATGACACTCAAATAGCGATATCTCGGGAACACTATAAGCTAGAGACGAACGGTTGCGGTGTTATGCTCAGGTTAGCAAGGACTATACAACAGCCTTTTCTGCAACAGTACTGGGGTAAAAGAAAATTTTATAATTCTATAAATGCATAAATGCATACCATGCATTTGGTATATGTAGCGAATATAAATTCTGAAATGGCAAGTACTTTTTAAGGTCTACTGGCCAAGTGGTGAGTGCTATTGGATTGACATTCTAGAGGGTTGTTTGGAAGAGTCAACAAGTCTCAGACGGAGTAGTTGAATGACTCGTCTTGTTACGATGAATTAAGTTGACAAAGTAGGCAAATGTTTGTAACAAATTACGACAGTTCAAAGGAGCTGCGGTGCTGTCGACTAGGTTCTGACGGCTGGTTGGTACTGAAGAGTTTCACATGGCCAGCAGTGAAGAATGAGTGTCTAGATGAGTTGTTGACCAAGTCGGTGAGAAACAGCAGACATTTGGCTTGCGTTTGGTGTGTTGCTAGCTGTCGGCGAAAGAAGTTGTTGGTCTGTGTCGGCGTTGACAACAGGTGTCGCGTTGAAGAAAGACTCCGTTGCGTTGTGGTTGTCTTGCGGAGACCATGACGTCTGGAGCCGCCGGAGGAGGGCATGTCACATGGGGTCGAGGCGGAGTCGTGTTGTGTTTTATAGTGCTGTCCAAATCAGACGGCGACCATTAGAGAGCGACAGATTGGCTCGAGCTCGGGATCCGCTGCAGTTGCAGTTAGGTGAGAGGCGACGTCTTGGTCTTGTTGGTGAATCCGTGTTGGTGAAATAACAAGATCCATGAAGAGAGACATCTTTTGGTGACGGTTTCAGATGGATCCAAAAGCAGTCCTTGTTGTCACCGCTGATTGGTGTTGAGTGAATCGCTTACCAGCGCTTTCCGTGTTGGTCTGGCAATTCCACACGTGAAAAGGACTTGAGACGTTCAAAACCAGGTGTTGTGAAATGTCTTTCGGTGAAAGTTTGGAGGGGCTTTGGACAAAGGCTCAAGGTTTCTTTCGGTTGAAAGCTTGGGGTTCCTTTTGGTCGAACGTTAGAGTCTTCTTGAAGCTTCTGTTGGCTGAAAGCTTGAAGTTCTTTCGACTGAAGGATTAGGGTTTCTGTTGGCTGAAAGCTTGAAGTTCTTTCGATTGAAGGCTTAGGGTTTCAGTTGGTTGAAAGCTAGGCTTCTTTCGGTCGAAGGTTTGAGGCTTCTTGAAGCTTCTGTTGGCTGAAAGCTTGGGGCTTCTTTCGGTCAAAGGTCAGGGGTTTCTTTGGGTGAAACCTTGAGGCTTCTTTCTGTCGAAGGCTAGAGGCTTCTTTCGGTTGAAAGTTTGGAGCTTCTTCCGGTGTAGTTCGGTTAGAATGAAAATTGAAGCTACAGTGAGGCAGGGGAAGGTGGCAGATGATAAGATGAAACTTCATTGTTGTCTGTCTTTCGAGGTGAGAAGCGTGGAAATGCAATTGCGGGTGGACAATAAACAGCAACTTCATCGTGACCGGACAGCGTCTTAGGCTTCAGTCCAAGTTTACGGCGTTTGATGATGATCGGTGAAGGGTGGAAGGCAGCGGAGGGCAAACGCATGAAGAGCTACAACTTGGGCTGGTGAGGGACAGTAGGTTGAGAGGGATGAAGGTCCAAAAGAGCTGCCATGATGGTCAGCAAAAGACAACAGGCAGTGACGGACGAAGTTGGCTGAGCTTGTTGAAGAAAGTAGAAGAGGGACAGCCGGCAGCGAAGGGCGTTGACATGAGGCTGTGATTCTCGTTGGTGAGGGACGGCAGGCCGAAAAAGGATGCAGGTCCGAAGAGCTGTGACGAAGGTCAGCGCGAGAAGGCAGGTAGCGACGGGGACGGATGTTGGGGGACAACAGGCAGCGAAGGACGAGAGTATGAGGCTGTAACGCTGGATGGCGAGGGACGACAGGCCGAAAAGGGCGCATATTCGTAAAGTTGTAACGATGGACGGTACAGGACAGCAGGTAGCGATGGCATAGGTTAGCAGAGCTGCCAAGGAAGGTCATTGAGAGACAGCAGACTGCAAAGTACGGAAGGCATGAGGCTATGATACTTGCTGGTGAGGGTCAGCAGGCTGAAAAAGATGCCGGTCTGAGTGGGCTGCAGCAAGGGTCGGCGAGAGACAGCCGGCAGCGGCTGCGAGGGTTAGCAGAGCTGCTAAAAACAAGGTTGTAGAAGCGTGGCTGGCAGCGAAGGACAGGCATGAGGCTGTAACGCTGGCAAGCGAGGGACAGCAGTTCGAGACGGTTTGTGAATAAGAGGGCAGCAACAGGAGAAGGTAAGCGAAGCTGCCGAGAAAAGTTGTTGACGGACAAGGCAACAGAAGATGAAGGCACGAGGCTGCAAAGCAGGGTTGGCATGGTATTTACCAGGGGTGGTTTTTACCGCCCCGGGATAAACTACTTTTTCCCAGTTATTCCCAGTTAAAGACAGAAATAGGTGAATAACGTGTAAAATATAATTATATTAGTTTTAAAAATTAAATAGTATTAAATATAATTCAAAAGATTAGATTCAAAATATGTTGGCTGACGCAACGTTTACATAGGAAAATGAACATAATTGTGTTACAAGTACAAACATTTTTTTGAAATGGTAAAAATTCTCATAATGAAAGTTTCTATGTTAGTAGTTTCACTACATTCTCTTACTTGAATTTTCGTTTCAAATAGAATTACTAAGTACTACTATTAATGTTAATGAGCAGTTAGGCTCCAAACTTTAAAAATCGATTCGATGTTTTCACTGTATTGACCATAGCGATATATTTCTAACTTTAAAAATGCATGTAATTATAAAAAAATGCATGTTTTTTATAATTATAAAAAAATAAAATTTTTCCTACTTAGCTGGTATTTACCAGGTTTTTACCAGTGCCCTGTCCAAAACTATTTTTCCCCCGGCTAATTGCCAACCCTGCTGGTTGGTGAATAGCAGGCTGAAAAGGGCGCAGTTCTGAAAGGTGTGCAATGATGATTGGCGAGGGACAGCAGGCAGCAGGCGATGAAGGATGAAGTCAAGAAGCTGCAAACAGGTCAGCGAGGGACGGTATGTCAAAAAGGACATGGGTTCGAAAGAGTTGTGATGCTAATTGGTGAGGGACAGCAGGCAGTGCGTGCGAGGGTTAGTGGAGCTGCCAAAGAAGGTTGTTGAGGGACAGCAGGTAGCGAAGGACTGTAAAGCTGGCTGGGGAGGGATTGCAGGTCGAGTAGGGAGCAGGTCCGAAAGAGCTGCAACGATGGTCGAGGGACAGCATAAATCTGTGATGGTTAGATGAGAGAGGCTTGAAAGACGGTGTCCGGAAGAGCTGCAGTGAAAGACGGCAAGGGATGGAAGCAAGAGGCTGTTATACAGACTAGATAAGGACAGCAGGCTGAGGAGGACGTAGGTCCGAAAGAGCTGCAATGAAGATCGGCGAGGGGCAGCAGGCAACAAGAAGGTTCTTGTGGGACAGCAGGTAGCGAAGGACTATAAAGCTGGCTGGCGAGGGATTGCAGGTCGAGAAGGGCGCAGGTCCTAAAGAGCTGCAACATTGGCGAAGGGACAGCAGCAGTCTGTGCTGGTTAGATGCGAGCGACTTGAAAGACTGTGTCCGGAAGAGCTGCAGTGATAGACGGCGAGGTACAATAGGCAGCGATAGGCAAGGTTAGCAGAGCTGCCAAGGAAGGATGGTTAAGTCCAGATAATTTGATTGATTTTACTTGAGTTTGCACATTTTGCCTTTTTTTTCACATCACTACTCGTATCTTTCACATTTCTTTTCACCATTAGAAAATTTTAACATTTTTTCACAACAGCAGCACCTCTGCATAATTTTAATCAGAACCTAGGAAGCATGGTATAATGAAACTGAAGAAGTCATTGTGACCTATTTGCAAGGACTTCCACTAATATTTCTGAACCTGCTAATGACCCTTTACAATAAGAACCAATAATTTTAGGATACAGGCCTAATACCATTTTGGGCACAGAAACCCCTGCAGGGTCTAGACCGACTACAATAGCTCTCCGCGCAGCAACTTTTTTTTTTCAAGTATTTTTCAGTATATTATAATATGTAGTTTTATCGATCTTCCTCCAGTAGAATCTAAAAACTGTAAACTTGGATAACATGTGCAATGAGGAATGGCGGGCAGGGTACGATGTTATTTCCGGAACTGAAAGTGCACCGCCTTTTCAGAGAGCGCACGAAACAGAAAATTGACGACAGCGCCAACCTAATTAAAACTTGTAAAACTAAACCTTTACAAAGCAGTAACGTGTAGCGGCGGACGCTAGGACAGGAGAGGTGCTTGTAGCATCGCCGACACCTTGGTTGACTTTGGTGAACTTTTAGATTACTACTGATGGCGGTTTTGACTCTCATGGAAACAGCACACTGGCACTACTGACTAAGGATGTGCCGATGTAACTTTTTTGCCGATGTACCGATACCGATTACTGTCAAATCAGAATGCCGATATAACACTAAATAATGATTATTTTGCAAAAAATGAAAGTGTGATACAGTTTATGCTGCCGATGTACTACAAGAAAAAAACTTAAATTTTGGGGGGATTAAAATTAGTTTCTATCGTCTTAACGCAAATTTATACTACCTGTAAATTTAATTGCATTCAGTTCCTGAGTGCTCTTTAGTTGCTTGAGGTTTTTTCGCTCTCCAGATACGACCAGTGCGCAACCCCACTGCGCATGCGTCAATGCGCAGCCCTCCTATAAAACGTGACCGGCGCGTCGGTCGGCCATCGCTTTCCTCTCGATATGTCAACCATGATGGTGGCTCAAGAGGGGAGGTAGGGTGGGTATTTACAGGTAGTATAAATTTCCGTAAGACGATAGAAACTAATTTTAACCCCCCCCAAATTTAAGTTTCTAGTCGTCGGTAGAAAATTTCTACTACCTGTAAATTTAATTGCATTTACAGTTGACCTCGTCAATATAGGTGGCGGGCACCGTCATGGCGAGTTACCCCGGGTTGCGTACTGGTTCCCCCAAAAGTTAAACGAAAACTTTGCACTTTATTAAGGTAGAACAGAAACAGTCATATTGGATCTCTTTCGGAAAATGTGGTGGCCCTGAAAAGGGCCGTTTGTTTGATGGGTCTTCCGTTTGCAGGGGTCTTCAACTTGCTTCCATCTTTGGTGGTCTTCGTTTCTGTTGCAAAGTGCTTAAGGGGGGTTGACTACACTTTTGGCAGTTACAATGGAGCCAAGGCGGTGTAGATCTCCTTCCTGTCTTGTCATGTCACGGAAGTAGTGGCTGGTGAAGACAGTTTTGGCTTCTCCAAGAAGTGGCTTGAAGGATTTCAGCGATGGAGACATGGTTATGAAAAGCCCAGGAGGTTGAAAGTGTCCTTAGTTCGTGTGCAGTAACTTTGATGTTGTTGTCGGTGCAGCTGATGCTTCCATCTTCGTAGGCTCTGGTGATTACCATTTTGATCCAGTTGGATATCATGGTGGGTGATGTTACGTTGGTCCCTTTGGTGAAGGATAGGAATAGTTGTAGACGACCACGTCGGCATTCAGGGTCCGCTGTTCGTTTGATGTAATATAGGAGTGCTTGGACGGGGCAAAGTGTTCTTTCCGGTTCTTCGTTGTAGATGTTTGTTAATGCAGGAATGATTA
>JAHWFP010200063.1:0-10738 GCA_023313725.1 Lithobius niger
GGCTGGGTCGGTGGGAGGCGTATTGTCTACCGGAGATAGGCGAATCGGGGAGGGGGTTGTTTTCTACTGGAGGTAGGCGGAAATAACGTTTAAAGTAATGTCTTGCTAGAAAAGATGTGAGGTGATAGCTTGTCTACCGAAGGTAGGGAATGGCTAAAGTTAAAGTAAAATCTTGCGTTATTGTTTACAGTGAAATCTCTATGGCAAAAATGTAGGTCGATAACCTAGTCAACCGGAGGTAGCGATGAGTGAAGTGTAAATTAAATTTTGCTTAAAGTAATTTTTAAAATAATGGTTAAAGTAATTTTTTAACCATTTGTAATTGCCTCCGGAGTTAAAAGTGATTTATTCATCACCATACTTGTTTAAAATCAAATCTTGATGGCAAATATGTTGTCGACATAGCAGGTTTGGTTGGTTTGACACTGACAGACGTCCGTTCACGGAATCAAAAAAAAATCCTTCACTTATAATTCCTGGAACTTGCACTTTTGCTAGACTTTTTGTCACAGCGGTTGGCTGCGATTTCAAACGTCTCTTTATTCTCTTAATGTTGAAGGGTACGGGCAGATTAGGAATGGGTGGGGGCAGATTTAGCATTATGCAGATGCCCACATTTTTTACGAGATTTAAATTTTTTATTATACCGTAATCGCCTATTATCATCCCTGGGAAAGCTACGACTCACCCTCTTTAAAAATGCTTTACAGTTAGAAATCGTGGAATAATCCTAGTCGCAGCCCCCTTCCCACACCGCCGGCTGCTGTAAAATTTCACGATTTCTTTCCTGAAAGCATTTCAGATCGTAATTTTTCTCCTAGAATTGACTAAAAAGCTATACACGTTCAGTCAATGGTTGTAACGGTCGGGGACGCTATTTTTTTTTTAACGTTAGGGCACAAGACACATTTTCATATATAAGTTTGGTAGAGTATCTCCCCCGTCCCCCCCCCTCCCTTTACAGAATTCTGGATCCCCTGGGAATGGGCCTTTCCCCACCTTTTTTTCCCATGTGGGTACGAAATTCATCGATATTGACAAGTTCACGTATTTGTTGAGCATCCAGGTATGATTGACCCTTCATTTCGGTCTTGCTACCCCTTAAATCACGACCGTGAAATAAAGACTTTGGAAATGTCGGCTTCACTGCTGTGCAGCTTAATAGATTAGTTTCTACAGGTGGTGGTGCATTGCCTTCCAGCCAGCCAGATGACGTCACATGCAGAAGAATGCCAACTGATTCAATTGAATGGAGTGGTACGACTAATCGATCATTTGCATGTTGCTGCCCCTGAAGAAGTGTCCATATTTCACTGTCCGTGACTGTATATTTTCATGAAAGCAATAGAAACCAAAATCAACCAGGTAATACTGGTATTTTGGAGTTTTAATCGTTAGTTTAGTAACTGGAGTAAATGCTAAGCGGTATTCAACGTTAGTAGGAGTTAGGGCTTTTGGCATACATATTTTTAAAACACCTTTAAGCAGACGATGCGTGATCTTTGCTAGTGGTGGAGAAAATCCCATTTGAGCAACGCAGCGTAACTTTATTTTCTTTCCCGCATTCCTCAGTGTTTGTATGAAAATGCGCATTGCGCAAGTGCCAGAAACAAAATGGCATCAGCCGGAATTTTGTTTTGGGTTCGTTATGGTCGCCACCAAGTAGATGCTGTCGGGCATTTCTGGCATTGACGGTTGACACCATGAAATTGCATCATTGTCAGGATTCGGAAGATCTTCTGGTTTAGCCGGTGCATATCGGAGAACTTACATCTTTTTATCTTTCGTTTTTCATTGCAAACAGGATCAAACTGAAAAGGCTGTAAGGAATTCATCTGCAGCCTTATTTGTTTACAAGTAGTTGCGTAACACGGGCTTGGTAGGGTATGGCTGTGCCCTCAACTACTATTAAGAAAGATGACGTCAAATTTTCATGATGCGAGCCCGCGTTATTTCCCGTTGTGACTGGCGACTTTAAAGACGCTGTTGTTGTTATTTATTTCAACGAAACTATCAAGGCAAGCTACGAAAATCTTGAAAATGTCTCAGCTAACATTAAATAAATCGGAAAAGTGTAGCTTTAGTTTTCCTTTAATTTAACCGTGCGTCACAAGGCAAGTGATTCATGGTTGTGAAAAAGCATCTAATTTCTGATGAAAGCAAAAGAAGAAATGCCCCCCCCAAAAATAATAGCCTTCTACATTCAAAATTAGCTTTGCTGCCTGACGTCTTTTAACAGGAGTGACGGAATTGCTGTTTTTACACTCATTCAAACCTGCTACAGCTTCTTACATAATTTAATACGAGTGTTCCAAGTTTTAATTCCTAAACGTTTGGACGGTTACTAATTACTTAAAATAAAAGTAAAACAATTTTGGAATTAACACGTTAGCAGTTATTATAATTAATAACTTGTATATGCCAAACTGACTAGAGTTTGAAATTAGTATGTATCAGGCATAGTTTGAAACGTGACTGATGTATTTACACAACTGTGCGTTCACTTACTCTGGAATAATCCTATATCACCTGGAGTCAGTGGAGTTTTTTTCAAGATCAATTCTAAGGATGAGACTTGCTATTTATATCTATAACTTAAAAAAAAAAACATCTCATGGAGAGTTTACTGTTTCCATAACAGATGACTATTTATTCTGATTTTGCTATAATGAAGACTTGCCTTATCAAAGTCACTGCGGTAAATCAAGGCTTACACAATCTGTAAAAGATCTTTACGCATGAAGAGGCGTAATCTGCAAAGTTTCTTACACGGTGTCCTACGAATTTATAGTACACGAAGATGTACGTCTGGCAAATATTTGAGTTCATGTTAAAATTCTGTAGTTCATGAGTAAATAATATTATCCCTAAAAATGGATGCTAGAACGATGGTCCCTGTCAAAAACATCAAGAATTGTTGCTGTGAAGCAGAGAAGACTGTTGTCGCACTATTGCAGCCATCCGTACTACAAAAATAGTGACACACCCTTCCTGCAGGATCTTCTTCAGAACACGTTTCCAATGTTCCGTCCATCAGTGAAGATGCACATGTTCGATTTATTGTGCCCATAACTGAAATTTAAAAAATAAAACAGAGCTTAATCAAATTATCATTTCAGGCTAATTATACAAGGTGGTTAGAAAATATTTTTAAAACAAGTTATCATTCATTTGGGCGAGAAAAAAAAAAAAAGTCTTGTCTTTTGCTTGTTATCATTATCTGGATCACTACAGACTTTATCAAGACAAGCCAAGACCAAGACGATATCGATTAAATGGTAGTTTTGCCAAGTCTCACAAAAAATATACTTATAGACCGTGCAAAATTAAGTATTCTCTCGTAAGTTTAGCATTTTCAATAAAAACCAAGAAACGTAGGATGGGGGTAGGGTTCATGTGCAACGTATCTCTCATTTTCGTCAGATATTTCGTTCTCCATGATGGTCGTTCGATAAATGACCATTTGCCTGCATGGGTTATCACTTAGAACGAGGGACGGATCATTGGGTACAGTTATCTTGGAGGGTCCAGTGTCAGACCCGACATACGTATTTCTTTCAACACAAATTAAGAAACTTAGGACGAGACAAGATAAGACTTTGACATTGCCAAGGCCGAAACGATCTCGATTAATTGTTAGTTTTGCCAATTCTCGACAAATATAAAATATACTGTATAGAACGTGAAAAATTAAGTATTCTCTCATATCTTTAGCATTTTCAACATAAACCAAGAGACACGGCTTAATTAGTTATTCATTGGCTACTTCAACTCATTCTCGTCAGATGATAGTCGTTTGATAACTGATCGCTTGCCTGCATGGGTCATTGCTCAGAACGAGGGCAAGAACATACGGTTAAGTTACCGTGGAGGTTCTATTGTCAGACCCTACATACGTTAATTTACGCCACGCCTGATATCACACTTTAATGAAGTGTCACGAAGCATTCTGAAATCGAGAATTTGACATCTTACCTCCAACGATGCTTGCCATCACCGTTACTTGGCAATATTTAGAATCTGGTGGACATTCTTGGGCATCTGGTAGTGGGGTGGGACAAGATGACTCGCAAACCACACACTTGAGACCAACTAGATAAGATTAAAAAAGTGATTCGAGTCAGCAACATTGTGATTGTAAATCCGTAGTAAAACATTACACTATCATATTTAAATCTTTGACCTACTATTAACTCCTAAACGTAAAAAGGAATGACTAAGAACCACTGCATTGATGGTTTTACGCAATTTAAACGCATTGTTCACATTTTTTACGTTTGGTTAAATTTTTTTCAGCCAGTAGGTGGAGCTGAATAGTTGGCAGTTCTTCCGTAGCAGTTTGAGCTCTCAAACTGCTTAATTTTGTTTTCACCCTTTTTTTGTGTCGATAAAATTTTGCTTTCCTGGGAAGATACGTTAGAAAGAAACGTTTAATAAACAATTGATGGTCATATTTTCGAAGTAACAATTGTGGTGCCAACGACGAAGGTCTGCAATCCCTTAAAAGGTGTTGCGTTAATTTCAGACGGCTATTCAAATCGCATACTCTAAGGCTAAATTACGATTCTGCTACAAGGAGCTCCGACTAGGGTTATGGTCATTTTACAGGCAGCAGTTTCACCGACCACCATTTCATAGCTATAGGCATTTATTTCACCGACAGATAAATATAAAAGATCCAGTTTTCATATGCTAATAGCAGACGGATAATGTATGATAAAATGCAATAAATACAGAGTAGTATTGGTATGTTAAGTAATCATTACGTCAGCAGACATATACAAAAATAACACGTAAAATATGTCAGATTTATCCCTTAAAATGACTGGTTGTGGGCTAGGCCATGTATGAATGCTTGTGTAGTGTGTTAGGGAGCATTTACACAACAAGATCTTCTCGCTGTCCGAACGATATTTGCTAGTCTATTACTATTTATTTACGACGAGTTTCCAGTAGCAGAAGTTTCCAGAATGCAGAAACACAAAAACAATCATTATTAACTAAACAAAAAACGGCTTCGTATTAGAGCTTGTATCACAAGAAATTCACAGCTGTGAAGGTGCACAAATAAAAAACAGATTACATTTCACACGAACGAAACGAACTATAACTTCAACTCCAATTCGAGGGAAGAAGGATTGTTTTTATGTGTGCTGTTTGCAGCTTCGACAAAAGGAATACGGAAACACAAAAACAATGTATTATGAATAACACCAAGGGTATAAAGAACAAGTGCAACAATAATTTTAAACTTTGCTACAACAGAGCCGTCATTTTTTAGTATTTATCCATTCTCGCTTCTAGCAATCAAGAAAAACGGTAGGAAACAGCATCTCACAGCATAAATTCAAAATCCAACTTAGCACGCAGTTCGGATTTGTCGAATGGATAACAAATCATCAAATGATATCGCTCAGATATCACTCTACCATTTCGTACTGCAGTAGGAATTGTTTTCTTGTTGTCATGAACTGATGCTGTCACACCTCAAGCATTTCGTGTCACGAGCCACGAGGAGAGGTTCGCCGGGTGCATCGTTGCTATGGTTGCCAGACAAAGCCAGATGCTTTGAAAGCCAAAGGCTCCGTT
Organism: Lithobius niger; assembly: GCA_023313725.1. Lineage (NCBI taxonomy): Eukaryota > Metazoa > Arthropoda > Chilopoda > Lithobiomorpha > Lithobiidae > Lithobius > Lithobius niger. The sequence goes on from JAHWFP010200063.1 coordinate 5,590, forward strand.
AAAGACGAGAAGCAACCTGCGAATTTAGTATTAACTAAGTAAATGCTAGTAGCGAGTTTTAAAATAGCGAGTCAAAGCGTTGCACAAACGCAAACTAGGGTGATCAGCTAGTTTTATTCGAACACTATTTTCATAGATTTCATCTCGGCGTTTAAAAATGGCAGTGCTGGAGCCACCACTTTGCTCTCTAAGTTTACTTCAACCGTATTTTGCAATTTCTGGAATTCCTGCACCGTACTGGAAATTCCGACGTGGCCTTAAGTTGCCCAGCGACGATGCCAAGCTTCAATCTTATTGCGTGTTCTATTGCGTGTTGCGTCTTCATGGTAGTCGCCCGCAGTTGCCAGTGTAGAGGGTGATTCAAAAGTTTGGAGAAGCCTACTGCCACTCCAAAGTGTACAAATGTACAAATGTACAAACTTTTGAACTACACATCGTAGAATAGCGGTGTAAATTGGAAAGTTGTAGAGCAGTGGTTCCCAACCTTTTTCAAACCGCGACCCCTCCTAAAAATAAATTTTTTTTTCGCGACCCCACCCCGAAAGTAAATTCTTTCGTCCATCGGTTTCACAACTAGGGGGTCTGCGGTAGCGTTGTGAGCTTCCCCAGCGGGGTCCAGCCAACGCTTTTTTTGCATTTTAAGCATTTTATAAACGTTGTCATTTGCTCATTTAAACAAAAAAAAAAAAAAAAATAGCCCTGGCATTTTACGGAATTATACAATACACATTATAATCAACTAGAGGAAGCCCGTGCTATGCACGGGGCCGGTCACATTTCCCAGGACACATTTCCCGGGACATTTTCCCGGGACATTTAAATAAATAAATGGATTCAACCACTGGAGTGGTTGGGAGTTAGAAGGGCTTGGGGCCACGTATACTAGTCGCTGTCAATGTTAAAAAATATTAAGAGGAGAACTCCGGCCTTTTTAAAAAAAACCCGTAGACAAATCTTGCCCAAAAGGTGCTTGTTGTTCCCGACGACTTGTCAGATTGATCGACCACTCATGCCTGGCTCCTTTTTGGCTGCAGGTAGAGTTGGAGAGTGCATTTTCAATGCGGGCGCGAGGAGGAGAGAAGTGGTTTTCCTTTAGGCTTTCCTTTAGGCTTTCCATTTAGCCGGCCTCCGGTATTATAATAAAGATAATCATTATAATTATTAATTATCACTTAAGATAAGAAATATCATTTACATTTACATTATCATAACTTCCGAAGTATCATTAATGAGATGGTTGTAGTTGTTTTTTTTTTGGACACTAGTTCACGAATGTTTGGCTCAATATCACTATAACGATTTAAAAAAAAGTAAAATAATTTTTTTTCCTGCTTGTATGGCGACCCTGAGAGGACGCCCGCGACCCCATTTGGGGTTCCGACCCATAGGTTGAAAACTACTGTTGTAGAGAACCGTTAGCCAATGCCAAAGCAGGAAACAGAATGAAATTCGGAGCATCAGGTTAGGAGGCATGCTTGATATGGTAGTCCTATTAGCTTCATTGCATGTCTTCAGCGTGTCCGGTGGAGAAGGTGCCACACCCAGCCAAAGTATTGCAGAAGGATACAGAATGCCCGTTTTCTAGCTACAAACGTGTGCTGCACAAAATTGGAAATTGTTCCCCTGAAGCATGCATACGTTCAGTTACATTTGGGCAGGAGGAGGAGTAGGGGGGGGGGGGGGGGGGGGGGGGGGGGGCTGAAAATGCTTCCTCGAGTGGGGAGGGGAGAGGTAAGACAGATTTTAAGCAAAGGGAATTATTTAGGTTGATTCGTTTTATAATAATAATAATAAATTTTATTACCATATAAAAGGTAAAAGGAGACCGGTTGGGGTGAGATGATCAGCCCACTAACACCGTTCCTAAACTTACACATAAACACAGACAAAAAAAAAACGGTAAAAAACATTGACATCAAGTATAAACAGGGCTCATCAGAATGCTAAAAACACGACAAAAATTTTGAAAGATAAACCTTACGGATGCCTCTCCTAAAAATGTCTAGACTCGTCGACCCAACCAACTCGGATGTCAGGCCATTCCATGGAATCACCACCCGATTAGAAAAAAAAAGACTTTGTACAATCCCCATGCAATTCACCAACAGTGAGTTTCAGATGGTGTCCACGGGTGATACTATTGGTTCTAATCATGAAAAACACACCCGGGTCTACATCCACAAACCCCCGCAGAATAGAAAAAGTGAGACAAAGGTCCGCATGCAACCGTCTAAGTTCAAGGGATTCCAACCCAAGGCGCAGCAGACGCTGACTATAGGATAGCTCACGCATTCTTGGCAAACGCTTGGTGAATGAGCGCTGAACAGATTCAACCACCAAAATATCCTTTATGAGATGTGGGGACCAAACCTGACTGGCATACTCGACGATAGGACGTACATATATTTTAATGGCCTTAACAAGTATATTTACATTGCCAGACACGAAACACCTTCTAATAAGGTGGTTCATCCTTTTGGCCCTAGCTGTAATGATGTTACAGTGGGTGGTAAGTTTAAGGTTGGAAGTAAAATGGACTCCAAAGTCCTTTAGTTCGTTTTTACTAATTAATTGTTGATTATTAATTTTAAAGTCAGTACCATTGCGTGAATGCCAAGAGGTAGAACCTTGCATTTCTGTGCATTAATTGGTAGTTGCCATCTCGTGGACCATTCGACCATGATATTAACAGCAAGTTGGAGTTGGTTTGTGCCAACAGGTGTGTTTATGGTGTTATAGAGTTTTACATCGTCTGCAAATTTAGGGAGTTTAACATTACCACAATTAGGAGCTAGATCGGAAATATAAATAACGAATAGCAACGGTCCCAGCATTGATCCCTGTGGCACTCCACTAGTTACCGAGAGCGAGGTGGAATTTGATTTCCCCACCGCAACCATCTGCATCCGGTCACTGAGGAAATTACTTATCCAGGAAAAAACAGGTTCATCGATACCCATCATTTTTAGTTTTATGAGTAATTTCGAGTGTACCACAGAGTCGAAAGCCCTGGCAAAGTCAATGTAAATAACATCCACCGGAATATGCTTCTCTATTGATTTAGTCCAGTCGTTTAGGCAATTTAATAGTTGCAGGGTAGTCGAACGGCGAGGCAGAAACCCGAATTGGTCAGTAGGAATAAGGTCAAATTTGATTAAATGTTTCATTAATGTCCCGTATAATGCGCTCTAAAATTCTACAAGGGACACAAGTCAACGAAATAGGACGATAGTTGGAGGGATCAGCCGCATTTCCGGCCTTGTAAATTGGGATCGCTCTTGCCATCTTCCACTGTTCAGGCAATTTACCCTGTGAAACAGATGATTTTAGAATTAAATACAGTGGCTCACAAAGGACACTTGCTAGTTTTTTTTTTATAAAAAGAGCTGGAAAAGCCATCAGGGCATATTTTCGAGCTATTTTTAAGGTTGAGGAGTGTGGTTAAAATGGAATAAGGTGTAAATTCAATCGAACGAAAATTTGCACCACATGAGACACCAGGCATTTGGTACATGGCGGGGTCCGTTTCCTTATTAAAATTATTGTCAATTACAAAGCTTTTCCCCAAAACAGTGTTAAACGCGATTGCCTTCTCGTACTCTTCCGTTATTGTTTTGGCCTCAAAATGGAGTGGAGGAATAGAGCTAGGGGTCTTAGTGTTTGTTTTTATATATCTAAATAAGGAGCTCATAGTTCCCTCACGGATAACTTTTATTCAGTATTAATATTTCTAGATTTACACAATGCCTTAAGCGACTTCCGACAGTTATCAAACACAATTTTATCATTTTCAGTACCAGTTCTTTTATATCGCGCAAAGTTTACATTTTTCAGAGTTAATTTCCTAATCTCCAGAGTGCAGGTGTGATTACCATTTTCTTTGCTTTTAGAGTAGGTAATAGTAGACTTGTTAACTAAATCAGTTATTGCAGCTTGGAAACACCTCCATTTATCATCGATGTTATTTTTACTTTCTAAAATGAAATTCCAGTTGAGTTCCCCAATTTTCACCTGAAGAAGGGTAAAGCTTGTTTTAATGTAAGGTCTCGACGGAGTTTCACGCCCAATCCCAGATTCGCAATAGATAGAAAAAGTGACAGTATCGTGATCACTTGTACTAAAATGTGGAGCCACATCTGCATCGTAGATAACTCTGTCAATGTCCGTAAACACAAGGTGCAGGATATTTCTTCCCCTAGTTGGTTTAGTTATCAATTGTGACAAGCCCAAATTCAAAATGACATCAAGGAAAGACCTCTGGGCAGGGTCAGAGGAACAGCCATTTATCCAGTCAACCTTAGACGTATTAAAATCTCCAATGATGAGATTAGGTTTGGTGGTGCAAGTTGTATGTTACGAAAGGAGCATAACGTGGCAATGTGCATTGGATTTCTCCCATCGGCGAGATAGCCAATAGTTATATTTATACCAGGGTTTAACAATTTAAAATTTAAAGCTTCACAATCCTCATCCACCCTAATATTAGCAGCCTCAAGTGGGGCACGAAGAAAAACTGCAATTCCCCCTCCGCGAGTACCAATACGGTCCCTCTGAAGGATTTTATAAGGCATCCGAGACGGAAGAGTCAAACCAAGTCTCAACAATGGCAATGATATCGAAGGTTTCCTCAATAAGTAATAATCGAAGATCAGGAAGTTTACACACTGCACTTTGTGCGTTAAAAGAACAGCACGCTAGGCTTCTATTTTGTGTTCTTTTTCTTCTTAGAATCATCTTTGGGCCAGATGTTAACCCAGATGTAGATCCCTGACATACCTTATGTCCATTACATGTATTTAGTTTCCCATAAAGGAAAAAAACTAGTCAAAAATCGGGTTTTTTGACCAATATTCAAAAATAGCTTTTTCAAGTAACGCTTTACCTGCCCTAGTTAGGTGTATGCCATCCGTTGCAATGAGGTTTCTTCTATCGTTTTCAATGGCATGCCAAAGAGAAATGAATCCACAACCCTTCTCCTTACAAATGAGCTGAATATTACCATTACATTCAACTAGGTGTTGCTGGAGACCTGTTCTAATGGCTTGGTTATAATTTCTCATGCTCGGGAAAAGGCCAACAATACTGATCCTGGCCCCTGGGTTAATTTCACGGATATCATCAATTAACAAAGCTAGCTTACTAGCCAACT
>JAHWFP010200065.1:4015-16522 GCA_023313725.1 Lithobius niger
TCTAGAGAGGTTTATAACCGCATGGCTAACGTCCGGCCTCGTCCCCATAACGAGGTACATAAGGGAGCCTATGAGAGATTGAAAAAGGGTAGTGTCAAAAGGGGGAGAATCCTCACAAACATCAATGTTTACGGTAGCTAGGGAGGGGGTAGGGACTGGTTTGCAGTCCTCCATCTGAAAGCTTGTAAGTATTTTATCTATGTAACCTATTTGGGACAAGCAAAGCCCCTGGGGCCGGGTCTCAATGAGCAGCCCCAAATAAAGTGTGTTGGAAGTTTCTACGAGGGTAAGATGGAGCCCTATAGTGCTGCAAGTCTCCTCTAAGAGAGGATTAGGCCCGGACAGGAACATATCGTCCACGTGAGTAGCTATAGCCACAAAATCACTTCCGGTGAGTCGGAAGAACAAACATGGGTCCCACTGACTTTGGGTAAAGCCACAGAGAGACATTGTTTCTTTCATTTTGCAAAACCAGCGTCTCCCTGCTTGTTTTAGCCCATAGAGCGACTTTCGCAATCTACAAACTTTTTTACCGTTCCCCCCTCCAGGGAGCCCCTCGAGGTAGCCCCCTGGGGCCCGCAGGTAAATTTCCCTGTCAATTTCCCCATGTAAGTAGGCAGTCCGTACGTCTACTGTTTTATAGCTATAACCTCGTGCAGCAGTGAGTGCAAATAGAAGGCGTAAAGTAGCAATACGCACGACAGGTGAGGAAAAATCCCCGAAGTCGATACCAGGCCTGGCGGAATTCCCACAAGCTACAAAGCGTGCCTTGAATTTCTGAAGTTTACCATCCTTATCATATTTCTTAGTAAATACCCATTTAGAGTTCATAACCCTTGCATTAGGGGGTCTATCGACGACCTCCCACACTCCCATGTCCTCGAGGGATTGTATCTCGCTTTCCATGGCTCGATTCCAGGCTTCGGCATCGGGATCCATCTGACATTCCCGATAGGTGGTAGGTAAGGGGGCATGAGCATTGCTGGATAGATGGTTACATTCCTCCCACCCCTGACAGCTTTGCAACTGCTCGAACAGCTTAGCACGTCTATGCTTAGGTCGCCGTATACGTTGCGATGTATATAGTCTGCTCTGGGGGTATCCTAAAGGGCTGTGATATACGTCAGGTACAGCTTCCAAGTCTTCCCAAGCACCTTGATCGTCCTCCCCCCATGAGTTGACCAGAGGATGCGGGATGGGGGGCTCCCCCTTTAATTCTGGTATTTTGGGAAAATCTGATTGTAACTCAGGTGTCTTGAAAAAATCCCCCTCTAACTCGTGCACTCTAGGGATGGTGTCTGTGTTAGTAAAACCTTCAGCAATTTGGTTACTTAATCGTAAAGTTTCGTTAACCATTCTACATGGGACATTGTCAGAGGCAGAGGTACATCGAGAGGTGCACACACCCACAAATGGTGGTATTTGCTTAGGTTCCTCATGAGGGGATGGGGCCGGCCCCCCTTCAAATTCCACAACTGAGAGTTCAAGGCGGGGGTCGGGGACAAATTCTGTGGTTTCATCGTGGTTTGGGGTAGAAGTGCGGTTACCTTTTTGGTGTAAAAACTCAGATTGGGGAGGAGAAGCCAGGTAATTAAAATCACTATCACAAGTCCCACTAGACAAGGACTGTGGGTTTTCCAAGGCTAAGGAATTAATCTGAGAAGGACATACAAGTGGGGTCGAAAATTCGGGAAGGGAATTTCGGTTTTGGGGGGCAGAAATTGGGGAAACATCATTGCGGACGTTTGGGGAAGGAAAATTGGAGGGTGTTAGGTTAGATTCAGTTTGGGATAAATCTGAGTGTAATTCACTGGTACATGACGGTAATCTTAACTCCACATCTGGGGTGAACATTGCCTTATTTCGTAGGTGTATTTGGCTTTGTGTTTTAGGGTAGCCAAAAAGGATATCACAGCGTCCTTCATTATACGCTCGGGTGACCTCTCTTTGTACACTCTCTCCTGTTACATCATAAGTAGTATCAATACACAAATTAATGCCAAACAAATGGTGACTACGTTTGCCATACATTACTAGCCTATGCGGTCTTTTGCGTTGTCGCAAATATACGCCATTGTGTCGTAAATTGGTGTTAATACCATCATTAATCAAGCGTGAACCTGACAATAAATTCTTGCTAGCGGTTGGCATTTCTACTACGTTTCTAAGGATTACAGGGTGATTTAAACATTTGCCTCTCGCATCGTAACCCATTACTCTTATATCCCCCACTAAAACACCAATGGCACTAGCACCATCGGCAGCTAGGGCTATTTGTACACGGGGACATAAGGAACGATCAATGTTTTTGTAACAGTGCCGCAGTAAAATTAACGTTGCACAAGAATCATGAAAAAAGGTATAATATTCACTACTTACCCCTTCAGATGGGATTGGGGGCTTATTTGCTACGTTACCGTTGGTTGATTTGGCCTGGCAATGTTTCTGAGCTGCTATCGACATTTTACACGCTAACGGGTTGTTACCAAGGTACTGGTTAAGTCCGTAAGCCTTATGCTGTTGGGCAAGAAAGGCCACGTTGTCCTCGTTAGCATCTTCATATTGTTGGCAATCTTGTTGTCGCTGGAAAGCTGGCGTGGTCGGGTTCAGCGTAGATTTCCAAGTTGGAGCTCGGGCGCTCGGGTCATTCACCGCGGGCGTCTTTCGTGGTGGTTTTAACTGGTTGTTAGGGGGTTGTTCTCGGTTGCTAGGGCATTGAGAACCCACGTGTCCCCACCCGTAACAGGAAAAACATCTGGGCCCACGTGGCAGAGCTCGTGGATCAATCTGATCGCAGGAATAAAAAGTGTGCGTCAAACTTTTGCAATGTGAACACGGTCGGGATCTAGCCTGTTGAGGTTTGCGAAGTTGTGAAGGCCGTACTTGGTCTTGGTTTTGTTGGCTATTGCAGGCCACCAAAACGTTGGTTCTCCCTTGGCTCAAGTTCGAGTTATAAAAGGTGTGACTCGCAATTGGTTGAGGGTACACTTCTCTCGGATGGGGCCAGTCAGAAAAGGCGTGTACTTGCTCTTGGGTCACTCCGGGATAGAAAACGTTCGTATTTGGGATGATAGGGAGTTGGCCTTCAATCGAAGTGTATGCTAGGCTATCTAGCAATTCCTGTTGGATCAGGTCGAACGTTAGTGCTCTTCCACTTCTTAAGAGTGCTTCTTTCGCCATCCAAAGGCTGGGTCTTTGTATTCCTCTTAACAACCATGTACACGTTTGAGCTTCTGTGAGTGCATAGCCTGTCTGTACTACCTCGTCCATCAAGGCACGGCCACGTCGGATATATCGGTTCACATCTTCGGTAGGTGACATCTGGACGTGTGTCAATTCAGCAAGGCGATGGAGTTGATTAAATTGGTCGGTACGTGCATAGTCATTCAGTAGTCGGTCCCATATGGTCTTCGCTAAGCGGGTGTTTTGGAATTGAACGTATAATTCGGGAACCATCGTCCGCATTAACATCAAGACGCACTGATTATTTAGCTCCGTCCATGCTTCTATTTCTTGTGGTGTAGCGACGGCCGGGTCTGGAGGGTTGTGTACAAGCACGGCTGGTGTCCACTTCTTTTCTATAGCCTGACAATGAAATTGTGCCTTCCAGGTCCTGTAGTTTTCCGGTCCACTTAGTATGACTATACCTTTGTATGTCGGCTTTGGCTTCAGTGCTCTGGGCGCAACAGCTTGCTCCTCCGGTGTCCAGTAGTTCCTAGGGTCAGTCATAATGATAGGGTGTCTTGTCTCTGCCACCAACAATTCGTCTGTTCTGCTGTCTAACAGCAAGGCGTCCTCTCATGAATGTGGGTCTTGGGAATTGTGTCTATGTTCTTAGAAGTCGTATATCTCGTCTTTCTAGGGCCTTCCAGTGGTTCTCTTTCGTGCTACCACGTGAAAAAGGCGGGTAGGCAGAGCGTGGAGTTCCGATCTCACGGTCCAATGACAAAGCCAAAGGGCCGTGGTACCGGAAATCCCACCTCCGACATTTATTACCCCCTTCTCGCGAGAGGTTCTCCGTGGACCGTTGATGCACTGGGAAGCACTTATGTGTAAAAGAGGAGAATAAACATGACGATGAATATCAAATAAATTGGTCCAGTTGTAATTTATTTCGCTCGTTATTGGGGGTTTATGTTTCCGCTCTCTTCTCTCCCAAGGATATCTCACGCTCCGCTCCCTTAGTAGTAATACGTACAAAGCCCAGTGAATAAAGGACGTAGTAAACTAAAACGCGTTAACGGACGCTAACATGTGTCGCCTCAGGACGAGGGAACACAACATGTTAGGCCTCTTGGGGGAATGGGGCATTTTATGTCCAGGACGTAAATCTTATATAGCTAAACTGCATACGAGACTAGGCAGTGTGGCAAACGATCACTTACGAATCTGTCCGGTCGGGATTTCATCCAACGAAGAGGCGATTCCAGATGTAGGCTTAGTCGCATGTTCCTAAGGGAAAAAATGGCGGACGGCAGCCATTTTTACACAATACATCACAAACTGGGGAGCAGAGAATTCCCGTGTGTTGTCCTTTCGGTAGTCAGGGGAGAAGAAAAAAAAGCGAGCGAGGGCAAAAGCGAGAGGGGAGGGCGGAAACAATACATCATGAGAGGGGATTGTTACAGGCAAAGACAAGTTCGTACCAACAAAGTAAGAAATCAGTGACAATGGAAGACAAGTATAATTCACGTCCAGAGTAGCTCCAGCCAAAGAAGCAAACAATCGGCAACGCATGCACAAGTGTTTGTTGCAGTTAAGCTGCAACTCTTAATTGTGTACATTTAAAAGATATTTAAATGTCCCACATAGGGGAAAAGCAAGTTCCCTACGTAATGCAGAGACGAACAAGCCTCACAAGGGGCAGGGGAGTCAAAATTCCCCTGGCAGCGCCTGCATAGCTGGTGACTGCATCGCAGACACGACTTGATGTCCGTCACAACAGACACATCGGTTCCTAATATCCAATGATTTTTCTTCTTCTTTGGCTAACAATGGTTGCAACATGTAAAGCATATCAGCCATTAGGGCGCCGAACTTTTTTTTTTTTTTCCGTAATTCGTTGCTCCACACAAGTGGCTTTCGCATCAAAAATTACGTTGGCTGTGGTCTGCATCAACGCCAGCAACTCTTCATTTGAGAACGGCACCTGTCCTACTCCATCATCAAACAACTTTGCATCATCCCACACCACCACACTTTCGTGAACTTCAGCAAAGTCATTTTCGTTTGTTGACGCCATCTTATTTTCTCCCTCCGGTTGACAAGCTGCAGCCGTTTCGTCATCAACCAAACCTGCCGTTGCTGCCCTGGCCCTTTGATCTGCTGTCTGATCCGATTTCTTTCACGTATGCAAAATGTCCTTCATAGTTGAACGATGATGCAAATCGCACAGTTCACATACTTTGGTGACGAAGTTGCACGGCCTGCACTCACGGCAAAGAGGGTGAAAATCTCTTGACTGTTTCTTGCAGCTACACGCATCAAATTTCTTCGAATTGAGTCTCCCACGTAATAGATCGTTTGATTCTTCTATCGTGGTCATAATTCTGCCCAGAAAAGTTGATAACTTTGCTTCCAAACAAGAAAACAAAGGCAGCGATGCCAAACACGTCCTACCCTAACAACGTGCTCAAAATGTGATGAGGGGAACAAACAAGATGGCGGCCTCCTAGTTAGGAGTAGCAGCGCCCCTGGCGGGAGAGGAGAGAAAGTTTGGATACAAGCTAAAAAAAAGGGAGTTTTTTAGTTGATAAATGAGCAGTGATAGCGTAAAATGATGATTTTAAGCATAATTACTGAAATAAGTATTTGCAGGTAGTAAGAAACTAATTTTAACAAGTTAAAATTTTCATTTCTTACTATCTGCAAAATACTTACCTCCAGTCTACATGCTGACTTTGTCGGAAAGGCGGCGGGCAACTAACAAAAAAGGGTTAAGTACAAAGTAAATATTTTCCACTAAGTCCAACAACCTTAATCAGTCAACTCACCTCAATGTGTTGTCTTGATGTTCGAGTCTCCTCCCTCTCTCGTTCTTTGGTTTTCGGCGTTATGGTTTTTCTGCCTGCCGAAACGGGGTCCCGCAGCCGTATGCCCATGAGGCCGATAGTGCCCCGAGTTCATGTGCCCGAATCGCACTTGGGACGTCCGGGTGTTCCGGGCTCAGTTCATACGCCCTCTTGATCACCTGGCATATCCAGCTTCCAAGTTTAAAGGGGGTTACCCGTTTGTTTAATACTTCGCCTGAAGCCGAGTCCACGTCGAGAAACAGCGGTGTGTATCCCGTTCCTTGTCTCACTTTCTGTATTGATGTTGAAGTCTTGTCAATGTAGTATCGGAGCGCTCTTATTGGACATTGTGGTTCGCTGCTCCGTTCTCCAGACTTCTTCTTCCCCAAGGCGAGGATTACAACAGGTTTCTGTGCGACGTCTGGCCTGGAATTCTTCGCCTGGAAACAAGCCGGGAAGACCAGGGATACTGAGGACCAGTCCCTGGCGAAACGAAGGAAACCATCGTCTCTAGCGAAGGCTGCTAACTCGCTTTGGCGTGCTGCCGACGCCAGTGCCACTAAAAACACCGTCTTCTGAGTAAGTAGCATTGCATTTGCACCATGGAGTGGTTGATAAGGTAGTTTTGTTAAACTATCCAACACAAGAGGGAGATTCCATGTAGGGAACAACTTTTTTGTCCTCGGTCTCGCTTTTTCGAATGAGGAGATCATTTGCGAGATCCTGGGGTCCGTCCCGACGGACGACTTGCCTAAGCAGGTCAGTACGGAGTTTACTGCTGCCCGATAGCCCTTGATGGAAGTTGGGGAAAGGCCTTTTTGATACAGTTCTTCCAGGAATTGTGACCATGTCACCACCGGGGGGTCACATGGGTCACAGCCTTGTTCAGTCGCCCACTTGAACCATCGTCTCCATTTGCTTTCATACATCTTAACCGTCGAGCTCCGGACGCACTGTAGGAGTCTGTTCGTGACTTCCTCTGAGAAACCTACACGCGTCAGGTGTCCCCGTAAAGACTCCACCCGTGAAGATGAAGTACCTCCGGGGACGGGTGGATCGTCCTCCCGCGGTTTTGAGACAGGAATCGGGGGGTTAATGGTAGACGAATCGGATCTTCTTTCGCCAGTTCTAGTAGGTCTGGGAACCACGTCGCGGCTGGCCACAACGGTGCAACAAGAATGTATGAACCTGAATCCTCTCTGATCTTGTTCAGAACGAGTTGGAGAAGGCAGAAAGGTGGGAACGCGTAAGCATCCATCCCTTTCCATGGAATGGAAAAAGCATCTGCCGCCCATGCTAGATGGTCCGGGAAGGGAGACACAAAGTTCCTCAATTGCGAGTTGTTTCTTGTCGCGAACAGGTCGACCATCGGGGTTCCCCATGTTGCAAAAAGACCACGACACACATTTGGGTCGAGCTGCCATTCCGTCGTTGGCATTTCGTTCTTCCTGGAGAGCTCGTCGGCCCATACATTGAGCCTCCCCGGGACGTGTCTGGGTATCAGAGTGATCCTGAAGTCCTCGCAGAGTTGCATTAGTAGCGATGTTTCTTGCATCAAGGTTTTGGAGTGTGTCCCCCCTCCTCGACGGATGTAGGCTACACCCGTAGAGTTGTCGGACATCACACCGATGTTCATTCCCGAGATTTCCTTTTTCCAACAGTGAACTGCGTTCCTGACAGCTCTCAATTCTAACACGTTGATGTGTAGACCGCTTTCCGCTGTCGTCTAAATTCCTGCCTCTGTCCAATCTCCCAGATGGGCTCCCCACCCTGTGGATGACGCATCCGAGAAGAGGAGTAACTCCGGACGTTCTTCCTTCAAAGGCACACCCACCTGGAGGTTTTCCGTTGACATCCACCATGTCATGTCTGGAAAGCCGTGAAGAAGTATCACGTCGTTCCAAGACTGCCTTGAGTTCCATTCTTCTTTTCTGAACCAGTGGATGGGTTTCACTCTCCACCGGCCCAGTGGTACCAATGTTGCATTGGAATCTAACATACCGATTGTCGATGCGAGTTCCTTTGCTGACGTCTCCGTCCTGGCGTGGAGGTTCCGTAGGGAGGCTACTGTTTTCTCCACTCTCTCTTGTGAGGGCCGCACCTTGCACGTTACCAAGTTGAAATCTACCCCGAGGAACACGAACAATTGGCTGGGGGTAAGTCTTGACTTTTCCCAGTTTATCCCCAGTCCGAGAGTACGAAACAACTGTATGCACCTGTTCATCTGGATTATAAGCATGTTTGGCGACAGGTGGCGGAGTAGCCAATCGTCCAAGTACGCGTGTACTTTTATCATCTCCTGGTGGAGTGTCGCGAGAACAGGACGCAGGATCCGGGTGAAAACTTGCGGCACTGTAGACAACCCGAATGGTAGGGTTGTAAATTGAAACGATGTTCCTTCGCACAAGAACCTGAAGAGGTGTCGAACTGCGGGGTGTAGCGGGACGTGGAGGTACGCGTCTTTGAGGTCTAGAGAGACAGTGTATTCCTTGCTCCGTAGTGCCTCGCGAATCCTCCCGATTGTCTCCATCTTGAATTTCTCTTTCTGTATATGGCGATTCAGCAGACGAAGGTTGAAAATCAGCCGGGTCCCCCCCCCCTTCTTCGGGATGACCCTCACCGGGCTCCAGAAACCTTTGGAACCTGGTGGAGACTTCTCGATCGCCCCTTTCTGAAGAAGCTTCTCCACTTCCATGCGAAGTTCCGGGGTCTTGACGTCCTGACACGCCATCCCAGGTGCCTTGTCGGAGAGCTTTGGTGACGAGATTAGGGGGGGGGGGGTGATACCCGAACTTGATTGTTTCCAAGATGAATGCATCGTCCGTAATCATCTCCCAGTCGCTGAGGTGTTTCGCCAGTCTCCCCCCCCACCTGACAGTGAATGGGGAGAGACTGCCTGGGGTGGGCGTCAAGGTTTGCTGTTGGCTCTCCTCCCTCTTCCTCGGGATGCGCTTCTACCTCTCTGTTGTCCTCTGCCTCTCTGTTGACCGGGATTGTCCCGAAAGGGCTGCAGGTCCGTTCTCCTCTCTCCTCTCCCAAATCCCCTCCCCTTACCATCTTGGGGGTAGTGCGGGTAGTTGGGAAAAATCCTGCTTGAAGGCCTGGTCCTAATCCGACTCCCTCTGGCACCCGAGGTCCCCGCGTGAGGTGGTCTGGTCTTCTCTTTCAGTTCTGGGGCTAGTTGAAGGAGTTTTCCTCCGAACACCTCCGTCGACCCGTGTATTGGCGTCAACCTTAACTGGCCGGCAACGTCCGTGGGGATGTTTGACGCAGTTTCGAGCAGCGCATCCCTCTTCCGAAAAACCGAGTTTAAAAGGAGCCGCGACGACCAGTTCAGGCTGTCCCGTTGAAACGACGAGGCCCGTTTCATCATGTGAAGGCACTCCTTTACAGTTTGATTTTCTGTGAGAGAGGGTACTTCAGCCACGAGGCTTTTGAGAGCTGCCGTAGATGCGGAGTAGGCAAGTTCCACATGCGAGTTAGCGCGAATGCTGCAACGTAGTAGTATCTCATCCTAGATAGCTCGCCTTGCTGAGTACGGGATCCACCGTGTCAGAAACTAAATCCACACTACACGCCCTCCCGCTGACCCTTTTCTCGGGCGCGGGCAGGGCCTTTTTTGACCCGTGCCGATTAACCTCACGTTGGCCTTCCCTTTTCTCGGGGGCTGAACGTGTTTCCTTCATTTTTGGCACATTTTTATCCTGTCCGCTAACCCTTTTCTCGGGCCCTGACGGATTGGTCAAATTTTTGGGCCTGCTATTATCGTGTCCGCTAGCCCTTTTCTCGGGTGCTGACAGATCGCCCTGAGCCTTTCCACCACTCACTTGTCCACTGTTCTTTTTAACAGTCGTGCTCTTAGAATGTTTACCTTCCCCCTTTTCCTTTCGTGAGATTGAGACTGCACTGTGGCGGGCTGGACTGTCCCTTGAACTAGCCTCCGTCTTTCCGTCGCGCGGCCTCGGCTTACTCTGTAGCGCACTGCCCGGCGAACCACCCGTCCGGATCGCCGGCGAACCCTTTGTTTTGATCGCCGGCGAACCCTTTGTCTCGTGCTCCTCTAGACATTTGACAAGGATTGCAGTCGATCCCTCTACGTGAACTGATAAGTCACTGTTCAAGAGTACATTCTGCTCACCATATTCCTTAATTGGTGCGTCCGACATTGGTTCCGAAATCACACAAGACTCAGTATGGGAAGTCATTGCAGCACTGGCACCAAAACTGTTGCTTGAAAAACCTTGCTGGGCTATCAACGCGTTCACCGTCGACACTAGTCCCGCGATGGATCCCAACACCTCACCTCGAATCTCCCCAATTTTCGTGTCCACGTGAGATAGCACCGTAGTGCTCACTTTATGTATAACTTTGTCCTCCATATCGGCCGTCTGATCAGAAACGATCGATTTAGCCGTGTCACGGGCCGCCGTCACCATAGCCCCCAACGAACCCTGCGGGTAAACAGATTTTTCACCGAGTGGAAAACCGTCAAATTCCGATGACGAATCGGTTGCACTAACCACTAATTCTTCAACGAAGATCGGCGCCTGAGGGTCCTTGGCCATTTCAGCTAGTCTCCGATCAAGGGAAAAGTGTTCTTTCTTTTGCTTTTTCTTTACTTGTTCAAGTTTTTGATCGGATCGTCTCCACGTCCACAGAATGCGCTTCACGGAGTTTGGGTTATGAGCTTCGCAAATATTGCATTTTTCGTTACCAAAATCACAAATCCTACACCTCCTGCATAAAGGATGGAGATCTAAAGGTGTTTTCTGGTGCGTGCACGAAGCAAAATCACCATCCTTAAGTAGTTCGTCAATCCTAGCAAGTTCGTCCTCACTATTGTGGTCGGCCATTTTCTTTGCAGGGAAAAACGCACGACTTCACTCGTGCGTGCTCAAAAACGAATGGGGTTTTCCCCACGAGGCAGGCTGCCGCAGCGCCAGCGCGGGTAGCGCGCCTAGCGGGAAAAGAGGGCAACTGACGTTGAAATTCATAAATTCAGCATGGGAAAAGCAAAATTAAACGAATTTAGCATGTAGACTGGAGGTAAGTATTTTGCAGATAGTAAGAAATTGTTGGTCCTACCTTCTCCGATGTACTCCGTACCTTAGTATTTCCTGGTTTTAAATTCCTATCTTTCTCCAGAGGGTTGGACGGGTTGGTTGCCGGTTTCGCCGCTTCCTTAGCTGCCTTTCGGAGTTTATCCTGTCCAGCCTTTTTCTCCAATCTACCCCACGTGGTCTCGAAGTTTGTAATTTGCGTTTCTTCATACTTTTTGCAAATAGTGCACGGATTATTCCGAAAATCGCAGGATCGGCATTTGTGGCACGAAGGATGATCATCCCCTGGCGTTATAAGTTTTTCTGCACTTAGGGCACGAGCCCGCGATTACTTTGCCTGACGACGCCATTGTGCTCACCAGCGGGACAAGGAACGCGACGTGTTGACACGCTCGAGTCCAAATTGGAAGTGAGGAGGAAGTGATGAGTATGCCTAGCGGCGACTAGCGCCACCACGAGGGAGGGAGCGCAACTTATGGGAAGCCAGAATTTAAGTTTCAATTTGGGAAATTTGGACGCGGACCTATTTTAGGGACAAAATAGCGTATAAAAGGTAAGTATTTTAGGATTCACGTAAAAAGACACATCACAGCCATCAAACTCATAAAAATTTGGGGGCAGACGCCAACCCAAAGGGCATGACACATAACTGGCCGACAAATTCTTGCCCAGAGAACATAAAGAGGAGAACGTGCCTCTCGTTTAATAGGCACAGCATAATAGACCAGCGAAAGATCAACGTGGCCACAAATGTTCCATAATATTTGTGTCTAAAGAATATTTTTTCCCAGAAATATATGTATTCAGGCTCTTCAGATTTAGAATAATACAGATTGAGCATTCAGACTTAGGCACTGAGAATATAGGGGACACAAAACCAACACTCGTTTTTGACTCTCAAAAACACACTGCGCCAGCATTCTCGCACTTCAGTGCATTATTTCTCTCATGTAACAATGGTGTGCGTTTCCAGACTGCACCTACTGGATGTGCACACAACAAATTCAAATTCACACCATTAATTGTATGGAACACATGTGGGGAAACACCACTAGCCGACCACTCGGCCTACCAGTTTGTTAAACTACCTACACGCCACGTGCCCACACACACACACTGGGTTCCGTCTTGGCCTACATACTCGTACAAAGAATATTTTTGGGAATTTAAGATTAACAAGCATTTATACCAGGGCTGTGACATCACGCTAACTCAACGCCATGCTAAAATCCCGTTAACCACACCGGAACTGTGCTTCATCGCAAAAAAAGTGTGGGTTATCAAGTTACCTCACACTTTTGCCGATAACCCAAACTTTTGCCACTTCCGGATCACACGACCGGAAACGCACACACCAACAACCAAATACAGCGTGCAAAAAAAAAAAGTAACGCAATAAAAACGAACAAAACGAATTACTTAAACGGAATGAAATC